>JAMZAV010015726.1:0-12164 GCA_024449915.1 Sweltsa coloradensis | reverse complement strand
TAGTTTGACTTAAATTTTTAAACAGACTCCGTCCCAGGTAACTGAAAACTGCTCAAAATGGCAAAATCCATTTCTTTTAAACTTACCTTGAAATAAAAACTAAAAAATAGGCTTACATTTTTAGGAATTTTTAAAACGACAAGGGTTTTCTTTTGAAAAAAAAACTCCCTCTTAGATGCGCCGGTTGAAAGGGGCGAAGAAAAAATTTGTAATGCATTATCATTGAGGAAAAAGGTCTTTTCAAAAATTTGCATGTTAAAGGTGGGCCTCCCCAATTCCCGCGGGGAAATTGAGTAAACCTTGCAATCTTTACTCGTATTTGTACTGGCTATTTTCCGTTTTTTCTTTGAAACTTTGGTTAGAAAAAACTCGTTATTGCTTTAAAAACTTTTTAATTTTTTTTTTAAAAAAAAAACATAAAATAAAAAATTTTTCCGACCGGGGGTTGAACCCAGGTTCCCCACATTCCGGGTTTCCGGGCCGGCACTCTTTCTTTTGGTGTTGGCCAACTTTTGCACACTGTTTTTTTCATTTAAAAAACGCGGAAAACCAGTAAATGTTTATTTTTTATAATTGCAGTGTTCAATTAAAAAAAACCCAAAGTTTTTTTCTGTTGTTTTTTAAAAAAAAGTGTTACAAGACGGAGGACGCGTTTAGGGGACCGATCTGCTGGAACTGAGCACTGTCCCCGAGCCGAGGTTTGTGGGCCCTTCACTGCAAGTAAACCTTACCCTAAAAAACATAAAAAAAAAACCCTAAAAAAAAAAAAAATTTTAGGACGTAATATTTTAAACCAAAAAAAACTTCAAAGCTTAAACGCGCTATTTTAAACAAATCCTTTGTGCCAAAGGTTTTTCTATTTAAAGTATGACTTTAAAAGGTTTTTGTAGGTGGGAGTAATTTTGTAAAGCTGCTTAGGCTACTTGTAGACTGAAGGAGGCATCGCGTAAGTTACCCAAAATATGGCCATCACCCAAATGTGGTAGTATTTATGTATAACCTTTTTAAAAATATTTTCAGCAAACCCCAACTAGTTGAAATTTTTCAGATAAATATCAATTAAAACGGGCATAATTCTATCTTGTTTTTTTTACAATTTAAGCCTACAGGGGTTTTTCCCTCATTTGCAATTTAAAAAAAAAAAACAGTGTTAAAAAAATTGGGCCAAAACCCCCCCCAAAAAATACCCTTCAGGCCTTAGCAAAAGACTATACTTAGTTGAAACTTTTAAAAAAACCAAACCGGACGTAAGGGTTGAAGATTGGAGAGGGCAATTGGCGGGGGGCCTTTTGAAACCCAGGCCCCATTTCCCGCAATATGCTCAGCCTCACCCATGAATGTGTGAAGTGTTTTTTGTGTTAAAAAGAAAGCCACAAACTATGGAAACATGCCCCTGCTTTTAGGTCAAAAAACGATTAAAATTGGGTGGTAAGGGGGCGAACGGGGTGCGAGGTGCGGGCCATGCGGGGAGGGGTTTCCCTCTTCCCCCGCAAACCCACCAGGCCCACAGTGACCCCGCTTCACGTTTTTTAGCATGTGCTCGTCTTTCAAATAAACGGGCGATAAACCCCCCCCCACACAGTAAAGTGATACCGGGTTTTGGGTTTTTTTAAAAAGAGACGGAAGTTAAAAAGGGAAAGGTTTCACAACAATTCATTTGTTCTTGAAGAAGCCATTTTTGTCAGGCTGTGATTACATGCATAGCAGGCCCAAAGGGTAGGCCCCCCTATAGAATATTGCAAAGCCAGGGGTTTTTAGCCGAGCTCGTTTAACCGTTCTATCGAACCCCGAAGTTAAGCAGAATCGGGGTGGTCATGGGTAGAGGGGTGACCGTCTCCCCGAAACTCACTATACCGCTGTTTAGAGCAGATGGGGGGTTTCGAAGCTAGGTAACGGCTTCGTTTCCCTTTACGTCTGCTCGCAGTCCGGGTTAGTGGAGGGGCCTATATGACTGAAAATTACACCGTCCTGCGGGTGGGACGTTTTTGCCGTTTTCCCCTTGGGACTTTTTGAAGGGGTAGACTGCCGGTACCGGGTTTCCCCCCCCCCTTTTGGTCATACTTCATCCCATCTATCACCATCATCGTTGATTAGCAAAAAGCATAAATAGAGATTTTAAACAATATTTAATCAACAAACGAAAATTGCAAAACCAAAAGGGTTCCCCCAAAAACCCCTGGGGCATTTATAAAAACCTTTCAATCTTTACTCGTATTTGTATGGCTAAAGTTTTCCCCTAGTATTGTATGCATTTCAAAAAAATGTTTTATAATTTTTTTAAAAAAAGTAATTTCCCACCTACTATCCAAAAAATTAAAAAATCTTTTCCCCCCAGGGTTTTAACCCCGGGCTCCCACATTTTTGTTGGGGCGCCTTTGCCCAATGCAGGGGAACGCCAAAACGTCGTTAACGAGGGGGCAAGTCCCTTTGTTTTTTGTACCCGGGAAAAATTTTTATTTTAAATTTTATATTTAGATTTTAGTTTTATTTATTCTCAAAAACATGTTAAATATTTTTAATAGGGGATTTTCATTCTTTTTTTTTTTTTTTTTTTTTTTTTTTTTTTTCCCTGGCAACCGCCATTCAGCCCCGAAAAAAAGTTATTGGCTCTCATATTTAAAAAGTTTTTTAAATGGGTTTTTTTAACATAGGAAATAAATGGATTAAGGAAAGTTTAGGTTTGTGTGAACGTATGTGAAAAAAAAAAATGAAATTTTGTACTACCTTTAAGACTGAGGGGATTTGTATGGGCGCCTTCAAGTTCTCCATTTAAAAGGGACGGAGGTTTCTTGGGTATTCAAAAAAATGGTTTGAAAGTTATGCTATGTGACTTGAATATCTAATTTGCTTTTAAAAGGAAGGTAGTGAGAGATTTTTAAAACTTTTTTGATAGATGAAGTTTTAAAGCATATTTTGCAATTTAAATTATTTAAATTTAAATTTTTTGACATTTGAAGAGGTTTTTTTTTTTGGAGTTATCTTTGTAACAATGTTTTAAATTTTGATAAAACAAGATGGTCGACAGTAAGACAGTGGAAGAAGGTGTAAACAGTGGTTTAAATGTCAATAGTCAAAAGAAGAATCACAATGTTGGGGATGTGAGAAAAGAGTTGGGCGGGAGTCCAGTGTACTTCATGTGCCATTGGTCCCTTTTTAAATGTGCGGGAGTCAATGGAAAGGAGTTAGAAGAAAAAAGAAAAGTGAATGGTGGGTGTGGTGCAGCAATGAGAGATTGGCATTGAAAGGAAGAAAAGGTAGGAAATGATACCAAACAACAGCCAGGAAATGAGACAGAAGTTAATGTATCAAAAGCAAGCAGACTCTCGCTTAAGATTGGGGTTAGGATAAAAACCGGTGGGAGAGCCCCATAAGTAACAAGATTAGGAAAAACACAAGGAGGAATGATGTAAGGGTGGAAGGGTGGCTCAAGGAAATGAGGAACCACATTGGGAATGGTTAAGAGCTGGGTAGGCCTAGTAGTGAGAAGGGAGTTTGATTGGTACAGGCATTAGGTAAAAATGAGCAAACATATTGAAAAAACTGAGTGAAAAGGTAGAAATGTTGGAAAAGAAGAGAGATAAAAAAGAAGGAAAGGCAGGAGTGTTAGAACAAGTGTACACCAGTATGAAAGGGGTGGTGGAAGAATGCACTACAGAGGTGGTAAACATCCAGCTGGATCGGAAAAACATACTCCAGGCTGGAACAGGAAATGGGAAGAACACAAATGAGATTGGTGAGTGTTGGAGAAGAATTGGAGGAGGAACAGGAGGGAAGAAAAATGTTGGATAATAGATTAAATAACATGTGGGAAGAGATACAACAAAGAATATTAGACATTGGTATAGCACATGCTGAAGACCTAAGACTAGCAGCAAAAGGGGCTCGTGAGCACATGGTAGGGTTTGACCAAAAGCAAGTTTAGGTATCTCAACGCCAAACAACAAAGTTGGTCACAATTGGCGGTACAAAAGAACATCCATAGAAGCAAGTCACCTTGCCACAAACATCAGGTGGGTGAAGCAAGACCAAAAAGAGGACGAAACAACAACGAGTATAAGAGCTAAAGGTGGGTCTGGGCCCAACAGCACACAGTAACAACAGACCTAGAAGATGAAATGCAAGACATTGAATTTGGGACACAAGTCGGGTGTAGAACATAAACAAGACAGAAGTAATTCACCATGTCACAACAGCAGGTGGGCAAATCAATACCACACAATGAATTTTGTCACAAGTTGGGTGTAGAACATAACAAAGACAGAAGTAATCAAATTATCAAAAACAGCAGGTGGGTGAATCATTACCAGACATTGAAGTGGTATGCAACTATGATACAAGAAAGCGCAACCAGGACAAAAAAGCATTAGGTATACAAATTTGGAGATGTGTCGGGTACAACAGCAAATATTTTTTGTGTTGGAGTGGAGTACAGGGCTAGGGTTTACCCGGGTATCAGGATAAATGAACTTAAAAAGAAGGTAGAAGAGTACAAATCAGATGGAAATATAGAAGTGGCGGTTATATGTGCAGGGAACAGAGAGAGTGGGCTGGAGAGGAAAAGGCAGTCATGCTAGGGAATCTACAAGGCTTATTTGGTATTGGCGAAGATAAATTTTTATAATGCCAAGATAGGCATGTGTGGGCTAAGCCCCTGGAGAGGTTTAAGCTTAGGTGTCAATAATGATATAAAAGAAATATGCAAGAGGATTGAAGTAGAATATATAGACATGAATGGGTGGAAGGAATAGAAGAGAAAGGGAAAACAGAGCAAGAGAAGTGGGAATAAGGCAAAACGCTTGTAATGAGCAACGAGGGAAAATGCTAGGCCTAGATGTGATGTAAAAAAAAAAAGGAAAAGAATCTGAAACAATGGGGCAGAAGGATTTTCACACAAGGTGGGGTGGAGAAAAAGAAGTTAGCATTAGACCGTGGAAAAAAGAAAAAAAACCAAACAAAAGAGGGAAAAACATCATCACACAGGAAAGAAGGAAAAGTTATAAATGTGGGCAAAATTTAAATATAGTGTCACTTAATGGTAAAATCGAAGAGGTCTTTGATGTCATGAAAGAACAGAAACTGGGTGTAAGGGGACTCAGTGAGACAAAGTGGAAAGGGTGTGGAAACAAGAATCTCAGAGAAGGATACAAGCTGTGGTGGTCTGGAGGAGTGGAGGGAAGAAATGGGGTAGCATTTGTGGTAAGCCTGGAGTGGAAAGACAGTATCGTAAATGTGAAAAGCCATAGTGATAGAATGATACAGATGTACATCTTGTGCGATGACAGCATGACAATCGAATTCATTCAGGTGTATGCGCCTCAAACAGGAAGACCAGTGGTTGAGAAGGATGGGGTTTGTGGCAAATTAAAAAGCAATTATGACATCAAATACTATTGTAGTAATGGGGGATTTTAATGCAAGAATAGGAAAAGATAGAAAAGGATTTGAAGAGGTTATGGGCAAGACATGGGGTAGATGCAAGAAACAGAGATGGAGAGAAATTGTTAGAAATGTGTGCCAAAAAAACCGTTAGTTATAGGGAAAAAGTTGGTCAAGAAACGTAGAACCCAAAAAATAACGAGATATGGCTATGGTGAAGGGCAGATCAGAGACAGTAATTGACTATCTATGTATAGGAAAAGAAGTAATGAGAAATCTTGAGGATGTGAGGGTAATGCCATCAAAAATCATTGGATGGAGACCACAGGCTGGTGTTGGGGAAGTTTAGAATGATGGTACAGACCCCAAAAAGGAATAAAGAACCGGCACAAAAGACTAAAAGTATGGAAACTGCAATCTCCGATGTGCAAGAAGAGTTTATGACAAGAATTAGTGACCAAACACCTACAAATGAAGTGGGAGAAATAGAAGAAGAATGGCAAAACTTTAAGAAGGTTTTTGTGTCAAGTGCAGAAGAGCTGTGTGGAAGAGTCAGTGGAAGGAGGAAAGAGAAAGAAACGCGATGGGGAACGAGAGGGTACGGGGATGCAGTTCGGGAGAAGAAACTAGCTTGGAAAAAGAAGGAAAGTGCAAATCCACAGAAAAAGAGTACGAGTACCGTAGGCGAAAAACCGATGTGAAACAAATTGTGAAGGAGGAGAAAGACAAAGCAAAGGGAAAAATTTGCTGGTAAATTAGAAGATGACTTCCAGGAAATAAGAAAAATTATGTACGGACTAGTAAAGACAAAAAGACAAAAAAGGGAAGAACAAAAGCTCATGGTAAATGAAAAAGGCCAAGTTACAAACAACCCCCAGGAAATACAAGAAATGTGGAGGAAATATTTCAAAGATCTGCTAAATGTACAGGTTAGTGAAAATTTAAATGCAGAGGGAAAAAGAAAGAGGCAAGTGGAGAAGATGAAGAAGAGAGGTAACAGAACAAGAGGTGGCTCGGGGCGTTAGGAGCCATGAAGAATGGTAGAGCTCCGGGAGTGGATGACATTTCTGTGGAAATGATCAAAAACATCAGGTGCGGAAGGAAGAAGAGGTTATTTCGAGTAATAAGTGCTGGTGGAAACAAAAGAAGGTACCGGAAGATTGGAAAAGAGGTATAATTGTACCGCTGTTAAGAAAGGTGACCGTAAGAAATGTGAAAATTATAGAGGGGTGACATTAATGTGTCAGGTGCAAAAATTTATGAGAAAGTTATAGAACTAAGACTGAAGGAGGTATATGACACAGATCTAAGAGAAGAACAATAGGGTTCAGAAGTGGACGGTTCTACTATTGATCCCATATTTGCTATAAGACAGACAATGGAGGGGAGATGGCAAAATGGGAAAGGAAAAGCACATTGTGTTTTTGGATCTGGAGAAGGCATACGATCGCCTGCCTAGAGAGAAAGTATGGGAGTGTCTAGAGATAAAAGGGGTGGGGAAAAGGTTTAATAGACAGGATACAAAGTACATATCAAAGGAGTGAAAGTTGTGTACAGACAGATATGGGTAGGGGCAGAATGGTTCAAGTGAATAAGAGGGCCTTGCGGGCCCAAGGTAGTGTGTTATCTCCAACACTCTTTAACTGCTGTAATGGGTGAAATTATAAGAAGAGTGGAACCCAAAAAGCAAGAGGAAGGGACCAAAGAAACATTAGTGTTGGGGGACGAGTGTTGATTTGGGTGAGAGTGCCCGAGAAGTGCAGGAGAAGGTGGACAGCTGGAATGAAGTTAGCCTGCTGCAGGGTTTGGTCTAAAAATCAATCAGAAAAAGAGTGAATGTTTGCGTATGCAAAAGAAGACAAAGGGCAGGCCTAGAGACATAGAAAAATATTTTACTACGTGGAGAAGTCTTAGAAGAAAAAGAAGAATTTAAATATTTGGGAAGTATATTGACAAAAGAGTGTAGGGAAGTGTCATCTAGAGTGCAAAAAGCAGAAGGGTTTTACCATTTACTGAGAAAGTTACTATGGAATGAGTTGTTCCCACAAAAATGTAAAATTTTTCTGTATAAGGCATATTTAGTACCTATATACTAACATATGGGGCAGTAACATGGTCAGTGGGAACAAAAGAAGAGAGTCAGCTGGAAGCAGCAGAAATGAAGTTTTTAAGAAGTATAAAGGGAGTTACAAAGATGGACAAGATAAGAAAATAATGAAATAAGGAAAGAATGGGATTGGAGAGATTGAAGTTTAAGCTAGGAAAGAACGTCTAAGATGGGTTTGGACATATGAAAAGGATGGGCAGGGGGAGGATTCCAAGACGAGATTTGAAGCGGCAGAGGAGGGGAAAAGAAGAGTAGGAAGGCCAAGAGAAAAATTGGGAAAGATTAATTCAAGAAAAACGTGGAAAACGGAATGAAGTGTTGGAGCATGTGGCAAGAGTAAAGCTGTTTGGGAGGACAGAAGAGAGTGGAGTAAATTGGTGTAGAAGAAGTGAGTTTGATGGTTTGGAAGAAACACTAAGTGCTGGCAAGCTTAGTATCTACAGTTTCATGCCCTTGATAATGGTGGAAAACCCACTCAAACCCGACATAGTTGGAACTGAGTTAGATGATTTATTATTATTTTTATTATTATTATTATTACTATAACTTTGATAAGCCCACAAAAATTTTCCTTCTGTTTTTGGGGGGAATGTCGTGGGGCTTGAAGCCTCTCCCCTGGTATTCTTTAGTGCCTGGTACGATGCACCTATAACTAAAAATCTGATGTGTGCCAGAGTTGGGCAATGGACAGCGTCCTTGCGCTGCATGGTGATTGGAACCTCTAATATTATATAATAGGGGCCTAATAATAATAATAATAACAATAATAATAATAATAATAATAATAATAATAATTCATGCGGCAATTTATTGTGCCGCTGTAGCACTGGTTAGATATTTGGGCTTAAAGGTAAAATCTGCAAACATCTTCAAAGACAAAACAGGAAAAAGAAAAGTACGAAATGGGGAAAAACGACTAGTTGGGAGAATCGTTGAGCTTAGGAGAGATATCGGTCGACTGGAACAATAACCCAATGGGTAATCGATCTAAAAATGTGATAAGAAATGCCAAAATATATTGAAAATTCAAGGTTCATGCAAAGCATGAAACACTTAACAATTCATTCACGAATATTTGGATACACTTAAACAAAAAGTAAGTGCTCTAGCTAAGAGATTAAAAAGATATAAAAAATGTAGTATTAGAAAAGAACAAAACCCGAATGTTTAAAGAAAAGGAAAAAAACAGTTTTACCAACAACTATCTAGTACCGAAGAAATAATAGGAAATGGAACACCAACTAAGACAGAGATAGAAGAGTTTTGGACAGGAATATGGGGTAAACCCGGTAAGCACACAACCAGGATGCACAATGGATTCAAGATGAAATAGCTAGGATGAGCGATATTAATGAGATGATATTCGAAGGTATAAACTATTGATGAATTAAAGTCGACAATCAGTGCTACACATAGCTGGAAAGCACCAGGTAATGATAATATTCAAAATTTTTGGTATATAAGAAATTCAATGCTACTCACAATCAAATTAGAAAATTTTCTCAACGAGTTTATAAATGGGGAGTTAAAGAAATACCGAATTCTTTACTGAAGGAGTAACCTTTCTCAAACCAAAGGACAATGACACGAAGAACCAAGTAAATATCGGCCAATTACATGTCTACCAACTATATATAAAATATGACTTCATGCATAACAAATAAAGTATATAATCATTGCGAAGAACACAATATCATGGCCGAGGAACAAAAAGGATGCTGTAAGAACTCACAGGGATGTAAAGAACAACTTATTATTGACTCTACTGTAATGAATCAGGCACACAATAAGAAAAGGAATATTCACGTAAACTACATTGACTACAAGAAAGCCTTTGACTCAACACCACCACACATGGCTTATTCAGATTTTACAAATATATAAAATCAACCAATAATTGTAAACTTTTTGAAGACAGTAATGGAGACATGGAGAACAACACTAAAAACTAAATATTGAAAAAACCAGCAGATAACTACAGATCCAATACAAATTAAACGTGGCATTTTCCAAGGTGACTCATTAAGTGCATTATGGTTTTGTCTGTCATTAAACCCACTGTCACATATGCTTAACGAATCGACATACGGATTTAAAATTAAGGACAATAATGTGTATGTCACACAATTTCCCACCTATTCTACATGGATGACCTAAAGTTGTATGCATCAAATTTTGCTCAACTAAACAGTCTAGTAAATACAACATTAGAATTTAGTCAAGATATCTGCATGGAGTTTGGAGTAGACAAATGTAAGACGCTACATATCGAAAAGGGTAAGGTTACACAAGCAGAAGAGTTCCAGCTAGATGATGGAAATAGGATTGGAATAATGGACGATACGATGTATACAAATATTTCGGATTCGCACCAGCTGCCAGAATTGAACATAAAGTTATGCAAAGCAAAATTGATAGATACATACAAGAAACGACTAAAGTCTATCCTCAAGACGCAACTAAACGGTAAAAACAAGATCACAGCAATAAATACATATGCTGTACCAGTACTGACATATTCATTCGGAATCATAAAATGGACGCAGACAGACATCCACGCGTTGGAAATATTAACTCGTATACTACACTTACCAAACACAGAATACACCATCCTAAATCAGCAATAGAGAGAGTGACACTTCCAAGAGAAAAAGGAGGACGGGGCCTAATTGATCTGAACAACTTATATTATAAACAAATAGAAATTTTAAGAAAATACTTTTTTACAAAAGAGCAACCAATCCACACTTCATAGGGCTGTAGTGCTAGCTGACAAAATCATTAACTCCCCTCAATCTAGCAAACGAAAATGTCAATCTACAAGGGAAAACTCATAACTGACGCTTCAAAAGAGTTACGTCTCTCAGAAAAGACCCTACACAAGAGACATTATGATGAACTACACAAAGGTCACGTAGATATTAAAGCATCAAATAGGTGGTTAAACAACGGGGAACTATTTTGGGGAAACAGAAGGTTTTATGATGGCTATTCAAGACAGAGTGATTGCGACGAACAATTATAAAAAATACATAATACAAGATGCGACAGTAAACGATCAATGTAGAAAATGTAGTGCAAGGGGTGAAACAACTCGAACACATCATATCCGGGTGCAAGTCACTATGTCAAACAGATTTACCTCTACAGACATAACCAAGTAGCTAACATTTTTCATCAAAAACTAGCAATCAAGTACAACCTCATTGACACACACACACCTTACTACAAATACAAACCAGAGAAAGTACTAGATAGTAAAGATTACAAATTATATTACGACCGCACAGTTATAACAAGACCCAAACGATACATCACAACAGACCGGATTTAATAATAATTGACAAGAAGAAACAAGAAACTACCCTTATCGACGTTGCTATCCCAATGTGCCATAAACGTCGAGACCACGTGGAAGAAAAAAATTGACAAGTATAGTGAACTTGCAATTGAGATCAAGAAGATGTGGAAACAGAAAAAGGTAAATACAATCCCATTCATTCTATTACAGCCAACGGCATCATACCGAAGAAGCTACATGAAAGCATTAAACAACTAGATCTTCAACCCAATGTATACATCGAGACTCAAAAGGCAGTAATACTCAACACGTGTAGAATAGTTCGTAAATTTCTAAACTAAGAATGATACTTCGAGATTTCGAGACAGCTTCCATCCTGACTTGGTTTTCGTGGTTTCCATAGTCCGAAGAGCAAATGCTAGGATGGCGACGAGAAATCGGCCACGACCGTACACAGCAGAAGAAAACATCATCTACAAACAATATTAGAATTTATAAATGACTTATTTTAGTTAGAGTTAGGACAAAAGTAATAATGTATGTAATAGGTACACATGGAAGTACTTGACGTAAGTCCGTACAACATGTTAGCTCCGGTTTTAACCGAGTTTGTATGAAATACATCCAATAAAATAATAATAATAATAATAATAATAATAATAATAATAATAATAATAATAATAATATTATATTTTTTTCTAAGACAAATAGGCCTACAGGATTAAAATAATAAAAACAATCATAATTACAATAATCATGATTTGAAGATCAGTTTCAGACTCTGTAGGCCTACATAGTAGTTGGATAACAACATAAATTTAAGAGAAATGCCAAATCAAAAAGTTTTTTTGATAAGAGGGTTTTTAAGGATGAAAACATAGAAGAGTTCGCTTTTGACATTAGTATGGAACACTGGATAGAAATAAGAGACGGAACTTCAGTAGATGATAAATTTAGTATGTTTTTGAACATATTTATGACTTATTTCAACAAACATTTTCCTTTGAGGAGGTTTAGAAAAAAAGTTGTCACCACGTAATAATCTCAAACCGTGGATGAATGATGACATATCTGATATTGCAAACTGAAAAGAGAGCTTTTTTAAAAAAAGCAGGCACAATAATGGAGATCAATAAAATTTAAGACATATTAAAGAAGTTTAAAAAAACTCCACTAGGAAAATACGATTGGCAAAACAAAATTATCATGACAAATTCATAACTAGTTTGACAACAAATCAAGTGCATGGGAAATTATAAAAAAATGTTTAAAAAAAAATTTTTAAAATACCGTATATATGGGTTATGAGGGAAAAAGGGAAAAAGGCTAACGCTAAGGGTGGTTGGAAAAAAGAAATTGAAACCCATTTTAAATAAAAAT
>JAMZAV010015725.1:0-11250 GCA_024449915.1 Sweltsa coloradensis | reverse complement strand
CATAACATACTCAACTCAAACTTGATGCTTGTTCAGCGCAACTGTGTGGTCACTAATGAGTTCAATTGTTGAGATATTAGGAAGGCATGAGATTGTAGGTCCACGCAAAGTCCCTCCGTGGTCTGCATATGGACCGGGGTTCACTATTTGACGGTCCCTGGCCTAGCATATGAGAGTTCTTCTGATTGGTGTGTGCCAATGAAACAAACAGGCCTAGGCCTACTTTAGGAATCATTGTGTTTTAATAGTCACATATAATATTTCATGAGCCAAAGGCCAAATTTAATTTAGTTATTATATTTATTATAATTAGTCATTTCTTTTAGTAGGCACTTCTGTTCAAACTCGAAAATTTCTAGAATTATATAATCCATACGCTTGTGGCTGGTTCTGACCACCACAGGCCTGTCCACCCCTTGTCCCCCGCGTCATCCCTTACGTCCCTACCTTCGTCTCGATTAGCCAAGTTGCATAAATATGAGACGTTAAGCAATATCCAATAATTTTTTTTAGAATCCTACGCTAGCGCTACCTGTTGAGAGTTTATTTGAACTTGGTGACAGATGCCGAGGAGCATTTTAAAATGCCTATGCTCAACATTGAAAATTGGGGGTTTTAAATGTAGAGATAAACATATTATACAATAGCTAGTTTCTCACGTAAAAAGGTTTCACAAGATCACTTAATCCTTAAAGAATGTATAAAAATATCCGAAAGGTTGAATCATCTGCAGTTAAAGATGTGAACAAAACGAAATTCCGACGGCTGTTCTGCATGTATTTAAATGGGATTGCAGACAGCGTCCTGGCTGTTTGTCTGCAGGGAATGGGACATGCGCGTGCGGTTTTGTAACTTGTGTCAATGTGTAGCAGGGGGGCAGGAGGGAGTTGCTTTATTCCTGTGATCTGTATCGTTCCTTAGTAGTATCCTTAGTTTTCTTACGGTTCCAATTGCGATGAGACTGTGGATATTTTGTATGATATCCCGACAATTGTCTTTGGGTTTTTACAGTCATTGTTGAGCTATTGCAGATTTGCCTTTATTGTATGATACTAAAACTTAATGTAAAAACTACAGGAATATTAACAATTAGCTTTAACAAACTGCATGATAACCCTATCCCCCATTTCATTGTAGCCTTACTTGGGTTATGGGCTTGCTTACCATCTGCAGGTTCCTGCTTCCGTTGGTCTTGTCCTTCGTCTAGGCCTAAGCCTAGCGATTCGGATAGGCCCAGACTTTGGTTTTCGACGTTCTCGGTATCGTGCTTGTTTCTCAGCAGCCGTGAGCGGCATTGTTAACCAACTCTGATGGATATATTCTTAAAAAACAACCAGGGATCTTGTTAGTCAACAAGACATTTATATCAAAATAGGCCTAGATATTGAATTAAAATGTCAAGCCATGTAGATATTTAGGTAGGCCTACTCAAGCCATTCCGTCATTGGGAAATCTAACAATTGTAAATCACATTTGAAGTAGGTAGCAAATAGCAACTCCCATGTACACTATTCCTAAGCCTACTTTACTCCTAGGCCTAGGACTGTACTCTATTTAGAGTAATGCAAACAAGTAAAACACCCTTCAAAGATGTTATTTCACTTACCTGGTAGTAGTTGACTGCTTATGAAACACTATTACTTGTAAAATCTACTAACAGATAAAATAGCACCTAAACCAGGTGGTTGGAAGCCATTTGCACCAGAAATCATTCAACCCACCCGAGTGGTATTTTTACAAACTTTTTAGGAGGTAAATTTGAATAATAATATGGCATATGGGAAGTAAAAGAGTGGCAACAGACTGCACTATGTGTCATACAAATGTAGGGCCTACATGGCGTCGACACAATTTTATAAATTATATCGACAATATCACTCTAAAAACTAGTAAAATGTCACTTTTTGCAACGTTACATATGAGGCCTATAAAAGCAAAAGACTTTTCTCCACTTTCCAATATTGTTGGCAAATGAGGAAAAACTGTTACTCATACAATTTAAAGCTTGTCAACAATGCCAGACATAAATTTTAAACTTATTCATCCACCTAAAGATAATAGTGTTGAGAAAAAAACAAATTTCCAATAACTTATGGCATAATTTGGAAATTAATATTGGAGAAAACCCATTTTGCATTTCAACATTGGAGAAAGATTTTTTTGCTTTTATATTGATGGGTAATATACTGGGATGACTGTGGTTTTATGATTGTGTGATGTTTTAAATTATTTTTCAAGACAGTAGTCCTATATTTCATTAGGAGTATATATTTATTTTATTGAATTATTGAAATACAAAAATACATTTCGTGGTTGGAGGTAAACTTTCATCAAACAACGAGATCACGAACTTCTTCGGGTTCTTCACACACCTCGCATTCATCTTCGTTTACCTCTGGGTCTAAATCTTGATTAACATCGAAATTGCTCAGAAGATCTTTGTAATATTTTAGCCTTTCAAGGTCCATCCAATCACTCCCGAAATGTTTATCTAGAAGGTTGGCTACGTCTCGTAGCTTCAGTGGCTTTACAGGCACCCCCATTTCTACCACATTTGGATCTATCATCATCGCACGCATGCCATTCTTAAACACACTTTTTGGGTTTCCAACATTATGTAACATTATGTGGTAATGTAGCTCTCCCTGTACAAGTACATTTTTGGATCGATTTCGTGACAGTATAAATCGCTTACACGGCTTAAATTTGAAGTGCCAAGATCCTGGTGGCTTCATGAGTCTCTGGGATTCTTGCTTCCAGTCAGCCACCTCACAAACGCGCTTCCCAAGGTGAAGTACGGTGCCGTGGTTGTCAAAAATTTCAACGTACTCCCTCGGTTCAATTATCACGTCTTTTTTTTTTAATTCTTTCTCAATATTACCAAACACTCTGTCAGGAGGGAGGTAAGAATGGCCAGTGATAGGAAAGATCAATTCGAGAAATTTTACGTTCTCCGGTGCTGAAGCAAGCCAGCGGCAACACATTGAGATCATTGTTGAGTTTTTGTTTTGCCCACCGCAACCATCTGCAACAAGCCGGATCGTGTCAATGTCAGTAAGATTGGTTTGGCTGAGTTGATGGTATACAGCAGACACAATCTCATTTGATCCCTTTGAAAGTTCGTTTTCTAACCACCAATATATGTGTACATTTTCCTTCGACAGCTTGTCCTTTGAACAACCCGACACAATAGTAAAATTGTATATATACATTTGCCGGCTATAGTATGCGGCTTGATCGGGTACTTTAGGAAGTACCTGGTTTTTTTGGCAGTCGAATGATAGAGTGGCCAAACCTACCCGAGTCTCCTTAAGCAGATTAAAAAAAGCTTTGGCCCGCAGCGAGTGCACTCTTTTTTCTTGCATTAGGTTCTGTTTTTTAATTTCACATCTTTCTTGTGATATCTTCTCGCTATACTCCAAACAAGTAGAGCACACGTCAGTGCGAGGACTTTTGAAACTTAGATTGTAATGTCTGTTAAAAATATTTCTAAAGTAACATTCCTTTACTTTTAATGGTTCAAGAGCACCAGTGTTGTACATTCGCCACATTTTCCGGGTGCTTAGCTCGGATGCCAGGTATTTACGTACTGACGTTTTGCTACGGCAATAATGAGACTCAATACATTTAAATTTTTCGATAAAATCCATCACAGCTTTCTTTTTAGCGGTGTTTTTCTTACTGCTGTGGTCACCTCCCCTAGTTTCTTGTGGAGCAAGACCAGTTGCAAAATGTTTCGAAACAACGTTTTGAGTTCGTTGTTTACTAATACCAAGCAATTTAGTAAACGAGTTCTTGCAAACAGGTACATTTCCGGTGGTAGTCCCCACAAAATATTTTGTATTGAACATCTTTGGTGTGTTCTTCCCATTACCTGGACGACGGCGCTTCGGTGCTTTCTTTCAGTGTATTTTAAGATGAATGCATCCTGCAGGAGTTTGTTCTTTTGAGAATAGAAGCAGCGATGAAATTTCTCAATATCATGCATCCGTATATTGCAACACTGGAAGGCTTTAGTGGTGTGGCCGCATTTTGGAAATTCCGGTAAACCTTTTGCTGAATACCTAAAAAAAAATTTATTTAGTACACAGTAAAATACCTTGACCTGGATTATAACAAAAAGTGTTATGGAATTGTTATGATATGCCTCTAGGCTTAATGCATAAAAGAGGATCTAGGGTATGTTAGAAGTTAAACTATTCAATACCAGCAATTAGGCCTATTGGTAGGTCAAGTTTAGAAGTTTAAGAATATTTTATTGATAATTTTGAGGCAACCACTGGGCCTAGACCTAACTTTAGCCCATCTCCCATAGAAAAACTAGGCCTAGTGTAGGCTTCTGAATAAAGGCCTACACCAGACCTTTGCCTACAGTGCTGAAGTTGGATTGAAAAAGGCGTCAGGGGCTGAAATATTGCCTGTAATACCCTAGGCCTAAGCTTATTGCTCTGCTATAAAGCACCTACCTAGATTGACCTCTAGTCCCTAGTAGGCCTAGGCCTTAGTCACCTGGGCCAAGCCCTAGTCTTGCCTCTAATACCCTAGGCCTTAGTGTATAGCCCAGCAGTAATGCACCTACCTAAGTTGACCTAAAGAGACCCTAGGCCTAGTCAAACTCAACCGCCTGGGCCAAGGCCAAGTCTTGTACCCTATGCCTAAGATATAGCCCTGCTGTAATGCACCTACCTAGGTTGAAATCAAAAGACCCTAGTAGACCTTGAAGCTTACCGCCCAACAGAGGTAACTATCTCAAATAAATACCCTTAAATTGGGTCAAATTGAAGTTTAATCACTTCTTAATTAAATGGAAATTAATAAATTATGAGGATGTGGATATTGATTTCAGAGTGTTAATAAAATAAAAAGAATGTTTGAATCTAAATAATTGAAAAGGTTTACTGTATTAATCAAAAATACAAATTACATAAAAAAGATTTGCATACAAAGACTACTTTCAATTGGCCAATGATTTAGTAGTAAATAAATATGGTACCTCGTTTTACAATGATGTCTTGATGATGCTGATTAATGTTGCCGATGAATAATAATAAATGTACGAATTCGATCTGCTTTAGCACTGAATAATTAAATGAACTCTCGGTAAGTTATTCACTGTTCTTCATCTTCATAACTTGGTGTCGCTCGTTCTGTTCCCGTTGTAGTACAACTCCTCCATGAACCCCTTGACACCTTGTCGTCGCCCACGGTCCACCCTCTAATGATGCAGGCACAATACTAAGTGAAGGCCTGACGCTGGAGATCGTCTTTTTATAGTGGTGAGCAGGTGACCAGTGATGACGTATTATTTTCTAGATTGATCTTGTTGTTTGTTGAGTCGACAGGGTTGGTTGTGATTCACCTTACCCCAGCGGCTTCCAATGTTCCTTGTGCCCTGAGGCTACTCGCTAATGGGTTCCTTTCAGAAGGTGTTGACAATTCGAAGGTATCTCAAGTGTTCCATGTCCATCAGAGGATGTCAGATTATCTCTGTTGACGCATCTTGCAACTATTTCAATGCATTCCGCTTGGACCGCACCGCATGTGTAAAGCTGATGCAACTGCATTCAATTATTGATGCTATTATTTTATAACTATATTATTATATTATTGAAATTCATCATATTGATATTATTTATGTAAACAAGGTTAATGAAAAGGCCGTTACGGCACAATTACCCCAGCAATGAATGTTTTAAGTGTGAAGCAATTAAAATATTCATTCAAATGACAGAAACCCTTTCAATGAGAACTAAACTTAATATAAGAGTTAAAACATAAATTGTCTCAATTGACATTCATTTCAACACATCTTAACATTATCAATTATTATAGGAAGTCGTCTCAAACACGAAAATTATAAATAACTACGAGTACATTTAACTCAGTAGTTGTACTTAATCATAAATGGATCATTTTGCTCTTACACATATCTCTCATAGTCATACGTCATTACCCATGTTGGTCCGTCTTTTATCTTATTTTATTTCCAACCTAAATTCCAAATTCAAAACGCATGTGTCATGTATATTTACTTTTAAACTCTAATATTCAATTACAATTATGTAACCTGACGTCCAAACAATCGTTCCTTCTCAAAATTCTCTTTACTTGCAAACTTTATTTCATTACTTCACTTGTGACTTGTATTTAATTCATCTCATTTTACTTTACCACATTACTCGTTTTAATTCTTCAATTCTACCTTAGATTCCAATGTACTCCATAATACGTATTTAATTCACCTCGTCAAAGCTATGTGCAGCTATATCAAGCCTACACCCAGCCCAAATCTCACCAACTCAAAAGCCCTGTATGACTATATCCAGTCCATACCAAGCCACAAACACATCTCCATAAATCTCAAACTTCAACTTCTTCACATCGTTTCGTCATTACAATCATCTGTATCTCTGTTTACTACAGCCTACACGGAATCTTCGACTCGTTATCTCTCAAATTACTTATTTCCATCTCATCTTGTCACATTATTACTTCATCTCGAACCGATTGTCAGACACATTACTAAAACTCAAATTCACAAATTGACTTGTTATTTTAATTACTTGATTCACAATTAGTTACATCTTCAATCAATATTTCAATTTCATGATCAATCATTTACTCATGTCCTTTATATTATTTTAAAACCTACAATGACACATTTTAAACCGACTGGACCAAACATCGTACTATCTAGACGTAATTCTGACCTTCACCCTATTCTAGAGCCTCTAGGAGAATCTACCCTTGTATGTTGACAATCTATCAACCCCATCTCAAATCCTACCTTTCTTCAACGAAACTGAAAGTTGTTTACTACCGAATTCATCGACCTTTCTAGACCACTGCTGTTCTCAGCTGTCAAACACGTATACAAAGGTGTCCAACGTAATATTTATCTATTTCCGCATTCTTTATTATCTTTTGAATTACCATTACTTTATTGTTATTAACTATTCTTGTCTGATCATTTTTATTCACCTTCTAATTCTATATAAATTTTACAATTATTTCATTGTATTGTTGATTCACATTTAAACAAATTGATATATTTTTCTGCCATTAGCTCTTGTCCTAACCCTTAAAAGACAGATACCAAAAGCATTTGTGTTTCGGCTCCTGTATAAATGAATCGCTGGACAAAACCCCAGCAACACCCTAACTAAGATCGAACCAATCGCTGCTTACTCAAGAAGGACAATTACTTCTTCGTTCCACCAACCTCCAAAAGTCCTGTATAGCTATTCTTTCAGCCTATACCAAACCCAAACCTCATCAACTCAAAAGCCCTGTATAGCTATTCTTTCAGCCTATACCAAGCCACAACTCTCATCAACTTCATCAAAACGCCTCTCTTATGGGCAATCCCTCTAATTCTGCAATGCTATAACTAATTCGATTCTCAACTTAAATGCTGCTCAAGCCTCCTCCATTATCGATTCGCCAATTCATACCGAATGAAACACACCTGATTCAATACCTAGCTTTTTCATCACTAAACTCTCACAAAAAGTGTCCCGTCAAACTTTCCTACACTCCTGTCAATCAAATAAAAAAGTGCTGCATACTTAAAAGAGGCCAATACAACTGCACGCTTGCTGAAAAGATTCACTAACAGATGGTTCAAATCTCTGATTCGGTGATCATTCCCTGTCCTTGGTCAAATGTCCCGCAATCACTACCCCTACGCTTCTGCAATGCTACCTACAATTATCCTCATTTCTAACAGTGTATGAAACTAAAAGCGATTCACTATGTTGAAAAAGTTCACCTTCCCCGACTGAAATTCATAACTGCAATTCTATTCTTCACTCTGTACCAAAACGCAATCAGACAACTAAATAGCATTATTTACGATTTCAAATAAACCTGGAATAAATTATTATTGTTCTTTGAACGGATTAGTTCATTACTTTACGTTAACCTTGTTAAAACCAGACAACACAAAACCATTACGTTCTTGACAGTTTCGACACCTTCCCTTTATTCTCACTATTTATTTTTTGTCGATAATTTGTAAACTTTTGATCCACTTACGTTCTATTATTTATCATTACTTCCATATTATTCTATCCATCTATTAAAAACTCACCCAAATCAATTAAAATCTACTTTCAAGAACGTTCTATTTCAAACTTCATTGATCCCGAGATTCTCGACCCTTCTATACCTGTTCCGACGAGACCATTCCAACTCTAATCTTTTCCTAAAACACATTTTTTTGTCACCAGTAAACTCACTCACGTAGATAATTGACCGACATCCCACTAATGGATGTTTACCGTTTGCACTCTGAGATGGAATGACATGCCGTGTTCCGCCCCCAAATATCTTCCAGTCCTTTCTATAGATGCAAATACCTCTCTTATGTGACAACACACTCTCCTCAATCCCTTCCCTCTTCTTTAGTATTATGCAATTTTCGATTTCACCTGGTTCTACGCTAATCTTCCACCTTCTACTTTTCAACCCATACCTGACTCTTCTGAACTCTCTAGCCTTCTCACAAAAATAATATAACAGATAACAATACAGAGGCAACAAAACATTTAATCCTTTACATATCTCTTGCTTAGTTATTTTCATAATCCATACCAATTTATTTATTTCATCAATCATCAATCCACTCTGAGGGAGCTCATTAAGTTTTTCCATTATCATACGCGACCTCCCAACTAACTCACCACACCGTTTGTCAATTAAATCATTGCTCTCTTTCCTTATCAAAGAAACCGCGAAACTCTCCACACAATCGAAAATCTCCTCATTCTCTCCCTCAATTATTACGTCATTTTCCTCACCCTCCGTGTCATCTGTCATCACGCCACTATCATCCTCACCATGAACCTCTTCAGTTATCAATTCAATGCTACTCAATTCTTGCTTTACTTTTATTTGTTTATCCAGTTCCTGTTTTAATCTCCTCATTTCTTCCTCGATCCTAGCCTGATTTTCTGCCTGAATCCTCTTATTTTCTTTCTCAATCTTAGCCTTATTTTCTGCTTGAATCCTTATATTTTCTTTCTCAATTTTATCCTGATTTTCTGCCTGTTTTCTCCTATTTTCTTTCTCGATCCCAGCCTGATTATCAATTTTTCCCTCAGTCCTAGCGTGAATTGCAGCCCAATTATCGAGTTTTGCCAATGTCCTAGCCTGAATGTCTAACAGTTGACGTAGCATTAACACTACATCTGGTCTAGCTCCTCCAACTAATTGATCCATTTCACAATTGTGTTTTTTACACAGTTTGAGGCACTTATAGCTTTCACCAACACTCAATCAATAAATCCACAAAAAGAAACAATTTTATTTTATTTTAAATGTAATTTAAATTAAAATGAATTTATGAGACACGAGAAACTTATCAAGGGCGATTGGTAATAATTCAAAAGCCTCCACGTTGTTGCGCCAAATTGAAGCTTACCGCCCAACAGAGGTAGCTATCTCAAATAAATACCCTTAAATTGGGTCAAATTGAAGTTTAATCACTTCTTAATTAAATGGAAATTAATAAATTATGAGGATGTGGATATTGATTTCAGAGTGTTAATAAAATAAAAAGAATGTTTGAATCTAAATAATTGAAAAGGTTTACTGTATTAATCAAAAATACAAATTACATAAAAAAGATTTGCATACAAAGACTACTTTCAATTGGCCAATGATTTAGTAGTAAATAAATATGGTACCTCGTTTTACAATGATGTCTTGATGATGCTGATTAATGTTGCCGATGAATAATAATAAATGTACGAATTCGATCTGCTTTAGCACTGAATAATTAAATGAACTCTCGGTAAGTTATTCACTGTTCTTCATCTTCATAACTTGGTGTCGCTCGTTCTGTTCCCGTTGTAGTACAACTCCTCCATGAACCCTTG
Source organism: Sweltsa coloradensis (assembly GCA_024449915.1). Taxonomy (NCBI): domain Eukaryota; kingdom Metazoa; phylum Arthropoda; class Insecta; order Plecoptera; family Chloroperlidae; genus Sweltsa; species Sweltsa coloradensis. The sequence continues at coordinate 1,369 of JAMZAV010015725.1, read as the reverse complement.
ACACCTTGTCGTCACCCACGGTCCACCCTCTAATGATGCAGGCACAATACTAAGTGAAGGCCTGACGCTGGAGATCGTCTTTTTATAGTGGTGAGCAGGTGACCAGTGATGACGTATTATTTTCTAGATTGATCTTGTTGTTTGTTGAGTCGACAGGGTTGGTTGTGATTCACCTTACCCCAGCGGCTTCCAATGTTCCTTGTGCCCTGAGGCTACTCGCTAATGGGTTCCTTTCAGAAGGTGTTGACAATTCGAAGGTATCTCAAGTGTTCCATGTCCATCAGAGGATGTCAGATTATCTCTGTTGACGCATCTTGCAACTATTTCAATGCATTCCGCTTGGGCCGCAGCCCGCATGTGTAAAGCTGATGCTACTGCATTCAATTATTGATGCTATTATTTTATAACTATATTATTATATTATTGAAATCCATCATATTGATATTATTTATGTAAACAAGGTTAATGAAAAGGCCGTTACGGCACAACCTCAGCCGCCTGGGCCAAGGCCTAGTCATGCCTGTAATACCCTAGGCCTTAGATTAAAGCCCTGCTACAAGGCACCTACCAAAGTTGACCTCTAAACACCCTAGGTAGGGTAGGCCAAGGTCTTGTCTTGTTGCTAGGGCATTGTCTAAGGTAATCTTGTATTGTATTAACATCTGTGGTGGTGTTAGCCCAAGACACAAGGCTTTAAGGTAGCCAAGACATAGGCCTAGGCCACGGTCCTAAGTAAAACTTGGGCGTAGGGCCTGGGCTCAGCAGTGTCGGCCCGTTCCTGACATCATATTATGCATACATTTTACATAGACTTACCTTTGATGTTTTGAAATGTTCCTTTTCCACTTATTTGGATCAGATTTTCTTTTCCTGGCCTTACACTCTTCAACAGGAGAGGCAAACACTTCCATTCTCAAATCAAAATCACCATGTGTCAATGAACAAAATCAACACCGGCCATCTTGTCACATGACCTCAATTGCAACCTGCCATTGGCTGAATGGAGAAAGACCAATTTGCTTTTAACATGAGTGTGGAGAAAGATTTGTTTGCTTTTCAGCATGTTTTTGTACACTAAATATGTATGGGAGATAATTTTTTTCGTTTTTTTTTCTGGTTTGCCATGACATAGATAATGTTTTAAAGAATCCGCTCATATCATTGGTTCATTTTCGATTTTTGGTGGAGAAAGATGCTTTTGCTTTTATAGGCCTCATATCAAAAACGTTCTGGGGCTAAGCACCCATTGTACCCCCATTGTACCAGGATACGTACTAAAAATTACAAGTTTGACTAAAATTACAGTTTAGTGGCCAGTTCAACAAATCTTTTAAATAATCGATAAAAATCACCAATCACCCCCCCCTCC
>JAMZAV010015724.1:0-12084 GCA_024449915.1 Sweltsa coloradensis | reverse complement strand
CACTGAAGAATGTGAGAATTAAGAACATTAACATTGTTTGGGGGGGGGGGGGGTGATATTTAAATGCTAACTATATTATTGCTGAGAATGAAAGATATTAAAGATTATGTACTTCCGGCAAACTTCTCGATTCATCAAGATACATTTTGCAATGTTGAAATCGAAGAATCCAACATGTCTGCCCCGCAAGCAGGAGACCAGGGTTCGATCATCACATCAAAACGAATATAACTCGAGCTAACCACGTCCAATGAATTGAGCTTTATCATGCCATATGAATCATAATTAAACTAGTAAAACGCTTAAGTCCCGCCGCGTTGTTGGATGAGCGTAATTGGTGCATTGAGCTGCCATGTGTTATGCGGATTTTCTCTTGTTCTGTGGAAAAATCATTACTAAGTTGAATTTTTTAAAAATTAAATTAAGTTAAATATTGAATTTTTTAAAAATAAAATAAAATAAAGTAAAATAAAAAATTAACTTTATTTTTTTATTTTTTTTAAATTAATTGTAATTGTTAAAAAAATCGTAAAATTGCGATTTTTATAAGAAATAATTTCTCGATTGCGCTCAAATTGAACACTTATCTATTAATTCATACAATAAGGGTTCTGTGAAAAAATCATTACAATAGGATAAAGCATGTAGGTGTTATAAGTCAAAGAATTGTTTAAAAAAAAGAAAAAACTCGTAATATTTTGATTTTCATGAGAAATATTTTTTCGATTACGCTCAAATTTTACACAAATATCTTAATTCATAAAATTAAGGTTCTGTGAAAAAATAATTACAATCGAATAAAAGCATGTAGGAGTTATAAGTCGAAGAAATTTTTGTAAAATTCGAAAAAAATCGTAAAATTGCGTTTTTTATGAGAAAAAAATTTCCGATTGCGCTCAAAAACGTGGCAGTTCCAAGTTCAGAGATTTCGAAGGCCTCCAAAAAATTTCATCGCAATCGGAGTATCGGTTTAGCCGGAATCGTGTTAACAAGACACACAAAAATACAAAAAAAAGAAAAGAAAAAAAAACATTCCGGATTTTTTCTCCAGTGTAGTGAAATGGAATCTTCGCTACGCTCATCCAATAATATACTATAAAAAAAGCTTTCTCCGGCGTTCCAATCGTCAACACACTTGTAAGAAAGGACGATCGTTGGAACGCCAGATACAATCTTGCTGTTTTGCAAACTTTCAAATTGGCCTTTTAGAAGCAAATTGCAAGCTTCTCAAAACAAAATATGACAACATGCTAGCAATAAGAAATTTAAAACATTTGAGTCCTGACGGAGGACTGAACCCGGGTCTGCTGCTTGTAAGGCCGTCATCATAGGTTGCAATCAAGATATTAATTTATCACAATCAGGCGAGTCAATAAACAACATAGATATTGAACTATAATTGGCTAGATCAGCAGTCATTGGTCCACTCTAGTGACAATTTGAAGCCATCTTGAATATGGAAGTTTGCATGCTAATCAAATGGGAGCGATTTGTTGCCCAAATAGTTCTCAAGATTGCCGCCAGGTTGACAGGTAAGCATACTAGCCTTTAACATCAAATGATTACTAAATTCCCTTATGCAATAACTTCTTATTGTTTATGTTTGTTCAATATCATGCTGCACAAGCTAAAATCATATCACACAATCCAGTAAAATACTTAAATGCATTGAAAAAGCCTAAATTAAAACGCCAAATCGCCATTTTGTTTATGGCAGCTTGATTCTTCAATTTGCTACGCTCACGCCTGTGCGGAGGTATTGGAGACTGCGTATCTAGCCTACAATAGGTGTTTAATATCAATGATAAACAATAGTATAGCATAATCAAATACCGTGGGAGGATAGCTTGGCTTTTATATCTAACACCTGCATCTAGCCTGGCAGAGGTGGTGCTCCTAGTGAAATCTAAGAACAGTCAATAAAAAAATTCACCCAACAAACTTCTACGACTATAGAGTGAAAGAGCAATACATCAAAATCTGCCACCTAGACCCGAGCTGCGGAATGCTACAACTTTTGAAATGTTGAAGCATTTAGTTAATCATAAATACTAGCAAAGCTATCCCAGTACGAAGATATAAAGTGCAGGGCATCATGTACGCGGTACGCCTGCTACAGAAAGAGCAGAAGTACCAACTCTACCCTGCCTACACTACATGGGTGGAGGGGGAAGTTGGCCAGCTTGTGTTGGACTTGACGGCATCGTGAAGGTGCTGCAAATACATATTTACAATAGCTACTAGAAAACTGGTACCCTAGAACATTTAAATACTGTCTTTGAATTGCGAGTATGCGGAAGTGGATTCTGCCCATGCTTATGTAATAATATTGTAATTGTAACGTAATACCGTATTTACTCGATTATAGGCGGTCATAGAATTTTAATTTTCAATTTCATATTGAACAACATATAACAAGTAATTAACAATAGTGGCAGTTTATCAATACACTTTTACATTTTTATTTTCGACTTGAGAGTAATGTTAATGTGACTACTAAAAAACTATTTGAGTAGGATATAATAAATTAAAAACCATTGACAAATTGTTCTGCATAATGGCTGTACCCCACTTTCTGCACCCAGTTCAAGAACAGAGGTGCGGTTATTTCTCGAAGGCGGACTATTCGAGTAAATCCGGCATCTCCTCTTCTACTCTAAGCATATTTACGAGTTAGTGTTTGCCTAGTGCAGACCGGTATAATAATGTTTGATTAACTTGCTCCACATACCCCCAAAAAAGTATTTAATTTGCCGAAAAAGCTACTTATGCGCTTTGGATTTTTAAACGGTTTTCAAATATACATTTTGTTTTAAAATCGGTTCAGTGACTAAACCAATCTATAACATATTACCATTTGGGGGGGGGGGGGGGGGGTGAAAGTAACTTGTGCCAACACTAGAGCATTGCCCTGAAGTTTGTTAGGGGAAAAAACAAAAATCCTTGTTCAACGTAAGGCCAACAGGCAGAACAGAATCCACTTCTGCATACTAAAATATAAAAAACACTACGTTACAGGTAAGCTGTGGGTCTAGCTTTATACACAAAACCTTCGCATATTCAACGTAGCTAGAGGTATACATGAAAAAAGAGTTCTAGGTTACTTATATAGATGCTATATCACTCGGTCAATTAAATTTTTGAAAACCCTACACAGTGCTTATTTTTTTACCAAATCTAAGGTTTGACTTTGCTTACATTAATTAAATTACCATAACCATCTTATTGTTCATTTCATTTCAATTGAATTATTTAACCCTATCACAAAATTTAAAAATATAAGTGCAGTGCAAGAATAGCTAATACACAAGCTTTTGAAGATTGGCACAAAAATAGATGCTACAAAATACAATTTTAAAGAAAATGAATACACTATTTTCATGCACCTCTACATTGCCCATTCTTTCTCAGCATTTCAAACTAGCTTTAGCAAACAAACATTTTAACACTTATTGTTTATCGGGTGAACAAAATTGGAATTCTCTGCAATGTAAGTCTACAATCTACCTGCACATGCCATCTCGGCAAGCCGAATTATATTTGTTGTCTTTATAATATCTTAGTCCAGGGTTGCCACCAAGAAAAAATAAAAAATCCTGTTTGAGCACATCAAAAATCCTTAGAAATCCTTAAATGAAACACCCAAATCCTTAAAAATCCTTTTAATACCTAAATGTAGGCTACCAATTTCGATATGATATCAATAGAAATTAGGGATGTCATAGGGTACCCGGGTTACCCGAATCCAGAAATTAACCGAATCTGTTTTTCGGATTCAAATCTTTATCGGGTAGTTATTTAACTGAAAATTAAAGGTTTTTAACCGCTGCGCCGTGCGTAGTAAGGAGCGATTAGAATGCCGCAGACCACCCACCATGCAGCTAACTGAGTGCAGACTGCCGGCTGCCCGGCCGGCGACCCCCCTCCCCCTCCCACCCACCCGCCGCTATTGAGGAAGGCTGGGCTGCCGAGCCAGACGCGTCATTGTTCAAGCAACTTCCAAGTTGCGATGACGTCACAAAAGAGGACGTGACGGAATGGGTGGCCGCCGACCGCTAGGTTTTGTCTCACAACAGTAGAAGATAAGCTTATCGCTGCCGGGTATCTTCTTGTAGACGCTTCCAAACAACCTTCAACCACTCACTCGCGGGGGGGGGGGGGGGGGGGGGGTACGACGATAAAATGACGTAATTTAGGCTTTCAGGATTCGGGTAACCCGATTCCTGGAAGGTTAGGAACCGGATCCTAATTTTACTACCCTATGACATCCCTAATAGAAATCCTTAAATGAAACACCCAAATCCTTAAAAATCCTTTTAATGCCTAAATGTAGGCTACCAATTTCAATATGATATCGATATAGGCTATCATTTAATGTAATTGTTGTAAAAAAATTGAAAATATATAAAAAAAGAAGAGTAGGCCTATTTTTAATGATTTTTATGATCTCACAACCGCGTTTTATGCCCCGGCACCTCCACCATAATCCAGCAAAGATTAATTTAATTTCGACTACCTACCCGGCACCTCCACCAAAAATACGAAATTTTGCATTTTTGGTGTAAATTTTGATATTTATACATTAAAAATCCATCAATCCGTTTTGCACCCTCAAAATCCGTAAAAACGTCAACCCTGTACACTTAGCCAGTTTGAAAATAATTTAAAACACAGACAGACGAGTGTAAACTGTTGACAAGATATAGAGTTTGAACAGGACTCTGGACTTATGGATGGTAAATTTTAAAATGGAAACAAAAATTCTGCCTGGAACAAGGTTACTGTATTTATTTGATTGCAAGCCGACCCAATTTAAAGTTCATCAAATAAAATAGTGTGACTTGAAATACCCCCGACATACCCTTTTGAACTACAGAAATGTGTCTGAACGGTGGGCTTGCAATCAGGTAAGTACGGTATCCAACAGGTGGGTCTAGCTGATGAAATTAGTTATCAGAGTTGATATTGTATGTTATTTATGATCATGTCTTTTGTGTATCACATCATTATATTCCATCTTTCATTCAGTAGTTTCACAGATGTTTTTCGTGTCGATGGATCACGTGCGCTGGTAGCGGCCCCTGGATGCGTGTTGCCTGAGGACTGCCATACTTGTTCCCGACATTCGTCTTGACGGCCCGAGGGAAAACCTCAGATAAACCTGGGCCAGGACGCAGCAGTTTCAATCACGCGGGCGGCTACCGGCGACGTTCTTCTATCTCGACGAGCTGTGCGGATCTGAAATCAAGCGAGAAAACACTGTAAGAAGACCTGGGACCACTAGTCACACATTCAAGGGTATTAGTGATGACATCGGATCCAAAAAGTTCAAACAGATTCCTCCACGCAGGAACCGGTTTTTAAAGGTCAATTTTTGTTCAATGTATCAACCTTACGTGAGTGTTTTTTCTCGACCAACAAAATAACTTTTGCCAGAAGCAGGAATCGAACCCAGGAGTTTCTGCATTGGAAACAGGAACACTAACCACTAGACCAACAAAATAACTTTTGCCAGAAGCAGGAATCAAACCTAGGACTAGGAGTTTCTGCATTGGAAATGGGAACACTAACCACCGAGCAACAAAACCGCACAACATACCTTGCTCACAGCGAGAGCACCACATTCCGCGCGTCATCTCGAAGTTCGGAGCAGCAGGCGTTGAGGTACGTTGATCTACGACGTTGCAAGGTCGTCTTGGTTTGATCCTCGGCAGTGTGACGAGTTGGCTCGCAGTGTATACTAGCATTAGCCCCCTTCCCTTAGCACACTGTAAAAATTCAACCATTATTAGTTATTGCTTTTAGCCGTCCCATGACGGGTGCACAGTGCAGTGTATTTAACAATTATTATTTAAGGTGTCGAGTGTTGGAAGCGGGAATAATACGTAAACAAGTGGCGAGTGAAACCATAGATATGTTTCACACAGTAATCACACATCAAAACTGAGTGTTCGGGTCACACAACCAGATGCTCAGAGAAAACATGTAACTAAGTGTAACTAAACTGTAACTTCGTAAGGGAAGCTACAGAGTTCGAGACTGTTGCCCCGAATACAAAACTACTAATATGGAAGGTGTTTTCATCATATAGTCAAATCTCAGTTATACGTTTTTCAGGGGAAAGGTGCTAAAAAACGAATAAATGCAAAAAACGTTGTATTGAAATTTTGTAATAAATTTTCAAATTTTATACTGGTAATACAATTGTGATGAATTAATGTTTTTATGGCTTTGAATCGTCTATTTTAAAGTTATTTTGTTTTTGATTTTGGGTGTAGTGTAACTAGCGAGCGCTTATCGGCGCATGGAGTTATAAATAGATCGCCGCGTCCTTGGGGGGTGGGGAGGGGGGGGGGGGGATTTACAGTTCCCAGCAATTAAAAATGAACTGTTTCAAGAGGCATTGTATCTTGATTTTTACCTGAATCTGGCAAGCATTTATCTTATTTTATTGATGGGGCCTAACTAGAGAGTCCCCACTTGGCCTAGGCCTAGGCCTAGCCCTAGGACTTTGCCTTGGCCTAGGCCTAGCCCTAGCGCGTGTGTAGGCCTAGGCTAGGCTAGGCCTCGGCCCGAGGGTCACATCATTGATTACCTATGCAGATGAGGCCTACTTCGTGTGTAATGTGACAGCAAAAAGTAGGCCTAGGCACTAGTCTGCGTGTGTATTCAATTCCGAATCTTCGTTTGTTGTCAAAGCTTTCAAAATAAAGAGCCTTGGATGCAGGAACCAGGGAGCGTGAATACACGGCGTCGAAAATAAATATCCTTTATTGGTTTTGTTGCGTCTATATCACTAATATTTCCGATAAACGATCGTGAAGAAAGAATGCCGGAGATTATTCCACTTAAACACTTTTTACGTATTTTAAAATCGTAGTTTGCGTAGCTTGACATTTTCCATCTTCCATCTTCGCATTTTGCTTCATTTCACCACACCGAGCGTCGCTATTGGATGGAAACGAGACGACCCTCCCTAGCCAATAACAGAGCTAGAAACCAGTACTACAACGCACTCGTGGTGCACTCTATCGGCCATGGCTGGAACTCGTAGCGCGCTCGCGCTCCGTCGGCCATTGCTGGAACTCGTATGTGGGGGGGGGGGGGGGCAGAGAGTAGGTGTCGTTGCACTCTACCACAGCTGGCGCGGCTGGCTTGCGTAGTAAAGACGTCGTTCTATTTCTTGCGTAGGGCCTACACATCGTTTTATTTCCTTAAAAAAAACGTATTATTGAAATAAATATGCTATGGGGACTCGTAAAAATAACGAATAAATGATTAAAACGAATATATGCAAAACGTGTATCAATAAATTAACACATGCGCTTATGGAGAAAAGCAGGGACTTAACAAAAAAAAACGAATATATGTTAAAAACGTTGTGTTGAGAAACGAATATTTGAGATTTGACTGTATATGAGGGATGTGCGAACGTTTGAAAATTAAGTTAAGAGTTCGGTTCAAGTTTGAAAAAAGGTTTGAAGTTTTTTTTTTCTTAAATTTGTGGTGATGTGCAGTCACATATTATTTGACATGTCAAAAAATGGTTCTCAGTTTACAGGTTAAAAAAAAATGGACAGTGGAGGTGCCAGTCCAGAAGTTACATACTTTCTTGGTGGGGGTGCTGGTTCAGACTTATCACTATTTTACCTATTATAAATGTTTGATTTCTCTTTATAACTATGAAAGTAAAAATAGTGGGTTCGCACAACCGAATCATATGTATATATTATCAAATTACACTGCAATCTGTTTGATGGTTTTCTACGGGATTTTCTACGGAAATTCTTGTTTCTACTCGACAAGCACTTCCCCAAAAAGCTTACAAGATCAAGAAAAGGGAAACAGATCAAGGGTTGGGTTACACCAGAAATAAAAAAAGCTTGCAGTTGGAAGAGAGAACTTAGTCTACTTGCCAAGCAAAGATCGACTCCTTCAGTCATGGCCCTTCTCCAGGAGGTTAAAACGAACTTACGCTTCGCAATAAAAACGGCTAAACTCAACCATAACTCGTCACTGATAGCCGCGGCAGAAAACAAAACAGCGGCGGCATGGAAGTTAGTAAAATCACTGACCGGGAAAGATTCCACTCGTAAGCGCGCTGACTCGCCAATCATACTAGTGGAGGATGGGCAAGAGGTATCAGACCAGCATCAGGTAGCAAAAAGGCTTAATTGCTTCTTCGCATCCATCGGGGAAAATACAATCGCCCCTGGAGACACTCTACATGAGTGTATGGACATGTTATCTGCTGTCACTCAGCCGAGCGCGGTAGTTTTTGAACAGCCTTCAGTGACCGAAAAGGATATTGTGGATACCATAAACTCCTTCAAGCCTAAATGGTCGTCGGGTTGGGATGAGATTCCTATGTGGCTTGTAAAAGAGTGCGACACGCTATTGAGTAAACCGTTAATGCACATCTTCAATCACTCGTTCTGCACAGGAATATTCCCAAACTTGATGAAACGAGCCATCGTTAAACCGATCTTCAAGAAAGGTGATAAAGGGCTGTGCTCGAACTATCGTCCAATCTCCCTCCTACCTGCATTCTCCAAGATTCTTGAGAAACTTATGACTAACAAATTAATGGAACACCTGAACAGGTACAAAATCCTATCTGAAGCCCAGCATGGTTTTAGGGAGGGTTTTTCTACTATGACGGCCATATTTGAAATGATTGACAAAATAACGAGTGACCTAGAAAATAAACAGAAATCTGCCATCATCTTGTGCGATCTTTCAAAAGCCTTCGATAGTGTGGATCACTCAATCTTGCTATCAAAGCTTAACCACTATGGGATCTCTGGGATCACCGGGACTTGGATGTCATCGTACCTCACTGACCGACTGCAACGAGTCAAACTGACTGATCAGCATACCTCGCCATGGGAACGCATCAAGAACGGTGTCCCCCAAGGCTCAATAATTAGTCCAATCTGTTTCTCACTTCTTGTAAATGACTTGGCACCGTGCATCGCTAACAACTCTCTAAATCGGAAAATAATTCAATTTGCTGATGACTCGAGCGCTGCCGTTCATGCCGACAACAGTCTAGACCTTGACAATGAAATCACTTCCACAATCATGGACTTCTCCCACTGGTTCAGTCCAAATAAGCTCAGGATGAACGAAGCTAAAACCCAAATAGTCTTATTTGCACCTCAGGGACAAGAAGCTATACTTCCATCAAGCACACCAACAGTCCCTTCAGCTAACTGTTTAGGATTGACCATTGACCACCATTTAAACTGGGTACCTCATGTTGACGGTCTGCTACGTAAGATAGCAAAAGCTACCTTTGCCATTCGAACTCTTGCCCGAGAGTGCGACCTATCGGTTTTGAGGACAGTGTACTTTGCGCAAGTCCAATCCATTATCCAGTATGGTATAATCTTTTGGGGAGGGACACATCAATCCATCCAAGTCTTCCGTGCTCAAAAACGGGCGATCAGAAGCATGGTATCCATTAACGCTCGTCAATCATGCAGGCCTAAATTCCGTGAGCTTAATATAATGCCCTTACCTTGCCTGTACATATTGGCTATCTGCCTGTTGTTCCCCTTTTCCAAATCGGCAGTCATCATGGCCATGGCACGAGATCTGCTGTTAGCCTTATCCACGAGCGGCATAGACTGAAGTCGACGAGCTTAGGTGTCATGCAAATGGGTCGTAAGCTCTACAATAAATTGCCTAGGGACCTGAAGACCATCCAGGACGAACGGGCCTTCAAGATTAGCCTCAAACGTTTTCTCCAGGAAAAGTTATACTACTCGGTAGAAGACCTCCTGGCAGAGAAGTGGAAGTGATCTTAACGTTTTTAATTATGACACCTTGTGTCTTTTAATTTTTTTATTCTCTATTCTCCTTTTAATTGTTATTGTTGTTAATATTGTGCTTGTAAATTTTGTATGTGTTTGTTATACAGATTTTGACCATTACAATACTCTACTGATATACTCAGATTCATGAGTCATACTGTATGCTTATTAAATAAATAAATAAATAAATAAATAAATTGAACTCGTTGGGCGTACTTGCCAGTGGAATCTACGCATTAGGCCTAACCCCAATCTGTTCGACTGAACTCGTTGGGCGTACTTGCCAGTAAAATCTACACGTTAGGCCTGACCCCAATCTGTTCGACTGAACTCGTTGGGCGTACTTGCTAGTGGCATCTATGCATTAGGCCTAACCCCAATCTGTTCGATTGAACTCGTTGGGCTTACAGCCAGCGGTTTAGCCGAGGTCGTTTAACCGGTTCCCACTCGAACACCGAAGTTAACAAGAATCGGGCGTGGTCAGGGGTAGAGTGGGTGACCACTCTGCCCTGAAACTCACGTATATCGCTGGTTAGAGTAGATGGAGAGTTCGAGAGCTAGTGTAACGGCTTCGTTCTCCTCGACGTCTGCTCGGCAGTCCGGGTTAGTAGAGGAACCTTTTGGACTGTCAAGATTACACCGTCCTTTTGGATGGGATGTTAAGCCGTTGGTCCTCTTGGTACTTTTCGAAAGGAGTAGGCTACGTGCTGGTACCAGGTTTCCCCTCCTCCCTCATGTTCATACTTCATTTTATCACCACTCATCGTCTCGAATAGCCATTAAATAAATAAATAATAATAATAATAATAATAATAATAATAATAATAATAATAATAATAGCCATTGAATAGTCATTGCATTAATATGAGACGTTAAGCAATATCCAATCAATCAATCAATCGTTGGGCTTACTTGCTGCAATAGGCTCTGCACATATTGCCCATATCTTTTTGAAAGAACTCATTACATTATTCGTATGGTTGCCGTCGATCATCGACATATCGATCGATTATCGATATCAGTAATATGATATGATAATCGATTCAAGTATTTTGATATGATATGATATGATTATCGATTTAAATAGTGACATCGTTGTTTTCGCGGTTTACCATGCTTAAAAATGCCGCGCTGTCGTATCAACGCGCCGATTGGTTGTCGGAGTAGCCAATCGCTGCTCAAGTATAATGCCACGCCCACCGCCGCCAGTGCGCATGCGCTCGCAGCGCGATACAAGGCGATACGAAAACATCGCCCGGCCCGATTGCGATTTGCGATGTATTCAGTACGGCTCGACGTGTTTGTGGCGTGAACTTCTCTAGCGTCAGTCTGCCCAATTATATTGAATTCGTGATGTTTCTTCCGTCCCAAACCCAAAGAAGATATTTGCCATTACTTCTGACGCTGCCTAACAAGATGAGTCAAGTGTGGCAGTTTTTTATTATTCAAAGAACGACGACGAGGAGGTTGGGAGGAGATAAGGCTGTGAGCTTGAATGTCGATGAGATCTCGCCACTATCTCTCGCTCGCTAGATGCGCGTACTGTTGGAACACGTAAACAGTGACACCCGATGCAAGTCAAGACGTATTAAAATATAGGCTGTGTAATTGAAATTCAGCCCTCAATTTTATTTTAAACATTCTAATCCTAATGATCTCTTGTATTAGTGTTACAATTTGCGTTTTTTCTGCTTCCTAGGCTCAATTTGGAATTTGATATGATAATCGATTTGGGTCTATGATATCGATATATTTCGATATGATAATCGATTCGATGCCTCCGATTATCGATCACGATTTTCACATCGAACGGCAACCCTAATTATTAGAGATGTGCAAAAATGGTTTTTAAAGTTTGAAAATTCGCGCCTTTAAATAAAAATTAGCGATATGTCGCGATTTACCCAAAAAAAAAAAAAAATTCTCATGCACAACTTTAAAAATAAAGTTTCAGGATAAAAATGATTGATTGATTTTAATGATTTAAAAGAAAAAACAAGCTCATGAGAGTGAAGTTCAGAATCAGTTTTAATTTTAAGCTCAATTTCATCTCAGTTTCAAAGTTTCCGACAGTTTTTACCAGAATTAATTTCGTCTACCCGGCACCTCCACCAATTACGAATATGCATTTTATGTCTTTTGATAATTTAGTTTTGAGCTTACTCGTTAAACGTATTAAGATCTCACATCGCGTTGTATGACCGGGCTCACCATATCTCAGCAAGATTTAATTTTGGACTTAAATTTAAAATTTTATTCGCTTAAC
>JAMZAV010015723.1:0-28872 GCA_024449915.1 Sweltsa coloradensis | reverse complement strand
ATATGTTTTGGTTAATTTTTGGTTTGGTTTATGATGGGCTCAGTATTTTTAATTGGTGTGACCGTGTGACACTTGATATTAGGTATATGTTCATATTTTTTTTACTATTCTTCTCTAAACTGAATATCAACAGACCACATATGATGTATTTGTAATAGTTCTTTCAAACTCAACGCACAAACGATGCATCGCAATTCCTGAAATATGTGGTTTTGGTGAATTTCTTATATCAGCTTTTATCTTTTATCATACATGTCACGTACCACTTAAAATGTGTTAACACTGAAACATGCAAAAACAAGTGTCCGTTATTTATTATGGGATGTTTTTACTGATGGGAAATTTTTCTAAATTTATCAGGTCTGGTTATTTTAATATAAGAAGGTGGGTTAGACGAGCATGCCAATTTTCGTATTTCTAAAGCTTACATTTTAATTAAAACTCCAAAACATTATTGTCAGCAAGTTAGTGGGGTGACAGTAAATCAGGATCGTTTCCTAAGGGGCCACACTTTGGCGACCGGGGGGTCCTCCCCCCCATCACAACCACACAGCCGCACGAAACAATGCAGACAATCAATCAAGAGCACAAGAAGAGTCTTGTGACAGCCCGACACTAATAGCTAAAATTGTTTGTATCTCAGTCTGATGCCTACATAATAATATAATAAGTTATTATACCAGAACAACTGATTATAAGTTAGTCATATTAATTTAGAGTTGAAGAGAAAAACATGTCTAGCATACTGTTGTCGTGCACTTCCATAGCAAACAAAACAAATTATTGTTATTTACACTCAGTTGGGAGTAATTGATCTTTTATATTACGAGTTATGTGTGTGTATTACTTTATTGCAGTCTAGTGAATAGTGATGACAGTTTAAGCCGAGAGAACGAGACTCCCACCAATATAAATAAAATAAATTAAATTTTTGTAGGATGCCCGCTGTAGGGATGTCCGAGGGCTATGTAAAAGGAGTCAATCCTTGCATTCGCATTAACGATTGAGCAAATCCTCGGAGAAAAAACCTTCAGTCATGATTGCCGGTGTCGACGGGACTCGAATCCGGGACCTCCCGAATCCCAAAATTGAGCGGTTAGCGCCCGAGCCAACACGGTCGGTTCCCACCAATATGACTGTGAACTACCTTCTGGGGTGGAAGGTAGTTCACTTCAAGACTCAACTATATTTTACGTGGAAAGTGAATTAGGGAAGTTCAAACATATTATATTATACTTCTTGATTTCATTAGTCGGGAAACACTCCCGTAGGCTGCAGTGGCTGAACTACCGGGATGGTTAGCTTCATAACATCTGGATTGTAGGTGCATTACATTACGGTGCATAATATCTGAATAGATTAGAACAGTAAGCCTACTGCAAGTCTGCAACGATATTTTAACCGTCTTGGTATCTTGGGGGTAACGCACCAGACCGGGGTTCGATACCCGGCTGAGATGGATTTTGTAATTTCTAGAACGGTTTCTTTCTAAATAACATAATATTATACTTTTGTGGCTTCACGAATATGATTTCCTTTGACAACAACTTTGAAGAAACAAACAAAGAACAACTTTGAATTTGTTATGTTCCTCGTTGCTAGGACGACTTCAAAGTCACCGTTTACAAATTCATAAGACAAGAACTGAAGAGAACCCTGTACCTTCTGCAATGGAAGCAGAGACACTAACCACAAGACCTACCTATTTAATAGTGTGTACGTACCACAATATAAAATGAACAGCATGCACTGCGCTCCGGCAATGTAGGCGTTGAACTTAGGAGGGAATATAATAGCCATCGCAATCCCCGATACCGCCATGAAGATCAACATTAGGACTGTGTTGATTCCGTAGACGTAGATCCATACCCGCAGGAAGTTCACATTTCCCTGCGGACAAAGAAACATACTTCAATACATGCACATATTTGATTTAAGGGTGCGACAACCGTTAGGTCATAGTGCCTGGGGGATGCGGTGAGGAAAGTCCCATGTTGGTCAGAACCAGCTACAGGTAGGGGGAGGAAAGGGGGGGTTCATGTCGTGGTCGTCGTCGTGGGGAAAGTTGTCAAGGGGATGGGGAGGGGTCCCCGACGACGAATGCCAGTGCTCGCCTCTAGTTTCAGGTATAGTACTCCGGACTCCCCTAATTGCTTGCTGATGTTTGCGGGACGTACTTATTATTTTCTCGCATGAACATGGATTAGTTTAAACATTATTTCATGTTGCCAAAGTGCAAATTACTTTTACGGGTTTTGCAGACGACAACAATATTTGTCTGCTAGAATCCCCTGTCCTTTTTTTTCCTGTCGAGATGCATAGTCAAATAGAATAGGCGACTCTAGATCTGCATTATTGGTAGTAGTTGGATATTATTATCGATATATAGCTTGTCCCGAATCCAACAATAAATGGTGTTGGGGGGAGCAGCGCATTACTCCCGTTTCTTGGTCTAACATCTTCGTAGCCGGCTAGCCAGGCCTGACACTCCCACATCTTCAACGTCTTCCTCGGGCTGCCTGGAATCTCCCTCTATCCATCGCGGTATTCCCACACTATTTCTGCTTCATACTTTTTATACATGTTGTACAATTGTGCTCAAATATGAACGACTGAAGTACTCTGTATTTATGTGGTGTCAGTCATTCAATTGAATCTTTGTGCTATATCCTTATACTCGAGCCTGAATAAATTGAAATTAAAAAAATTAAAATATTGTGGTAATTGAATTAGCAATTTTTGACCAGGAACCCAGGTTCGAATGGGCAAATGATGAGCTGAAGCCTTTTTTTGCTTGTGCATTATTCCAACTAGTCACAAGTCAGCACTAGCTAGGAACACAAAGCCCTTGGTATACTGACTGATACTAGTTTTTCAGTTGTAGCCAATGTTTAACATTCTAAAGTGGGGGGGGGGGAGTCACAAGAAAAAAGTGGGTGGGTTCAAGCGAAGAAGTGGGGGGAGGGGATTCCCCCTTCCTCCCCTCTTCCAACGCGCCTGTTTTTAACCATTGAAACAAATTTTTCTCAATGGTTGATCGTTGGGAAATGTGGATGGAACTCCTTGGTGTATTGGCAATAGAAATGAAATGGGTCGCGCGACGCAGATGGTGATGCTATTTCTAACCTTGGTCTAAAGCGGGAGTAACATAAACAGAGTAGCTTAGATTTCTATTTCCCGGAAGTGACTTGCTTTATTCACGTACACATTTTAGCTGTCACTCATTCAGATTTTACAAAAGTCGCGTTTGAAATGCAGTTACGTCACAACATGTTGTTATAAAGAATAACTATAGTATAATTATTAGTGAGGGGGGAAGAGGACGCTTTCCTCCCCCTGCCTTCTCCTATGGGCGCCCACAAACGTTACTGCAACCCTCCACTCTAAGCAATTGCTGACTTTTGATGTAAATTTAATTTCTGCACCCGTCGCAATTTATAAAAGTCGACGACTCACGTTGAATATGATGCGCATACGTTAATATTACGTTACTTATTGGTACAGTCAAATATAAAATACATCCAGGAGAATTAATAAAAGTAAGATAAGATTGAATACACAGTTTCGAAAACATTTGAGTTCCCATGACACCAGGTATCACGCAGTCACGTTCCCCCAAAAAAGGAACTTTGAAAAGTTACGTTACTTCTGCCTAAAAAGGAAACTGAGACGTTCCTCGTTACTTTTTTTTTTAAATGAGACGTGTAACGTTCCTCAAAAGGAACTTAGTTCCTTTCACGTTCCTTAACATCTGTCTTCCAAACCAACTCGCAACCTTCTCGTAGTTTGACAAGTGAGTATAGGGGAGTATCACTTCCTGAAACTAATGGCGAGCTCTGGATCGTCGTCGGGAAACTTTCCCCTTTCCTTTGACTACCTCCCCGACGGCGACGACAATGATAACATGGAAGGACGATGACACAGACGGAGACGACCACGACGGGGGGGAACCCCTGCCCTCCCTATGCCCATGCATGCCCATGCTTGTGGCTGGTTCTGACCAGCACATGCCTGCATGTCCACCCCTCGTCCCCCTGCGTCGCCCCTTACGTTCCTCCCCTTGGAAAGAAGTATATGGTGGTAATCCACTCTTATAGATTTTTTTAAGATTCCTAAACACTTGACATGGGGACTGATAACTCTACTGTTGAGTGCCCTAAAACAACACTAACTAACTAACTAACCTTATACCATCAATGATTTTAATAATAGTAAATGTGATAGGACTTAATTTATCATTACTTTTTTTTTGTTAAAGTGAGTCCCAGGCCATCTGACGAGGGTTGCGCGATTTTCAAAAACAAGATGTCACAAGAAAATGTTAATAATGCAGTTTACGATATCAGGTACTGGAATTCGACGGGATTACAACGGCGAAAGGAACTTTTAAAGGGACATTAAATTCGTTCCAAGTTCCCACGAAATAGTAACTTTGACGTTACAAGTTCCATGATCTAAGAAAAGGAAAGCGTTCCCACAAAAGTTAAAGACTGGCACCACGCAGCATAAATCATGCAGAGGATCCTGTCTTTCTCCAAGCCCATGAACAACATAATAACATATATTTTACTAGGCAGTAGGTATACACTGTACTCTTTAATATTTTGTTCTGTACATAATTTCAACTTAGTAACAAAAGGATAAAGAGAGTCCCCGCCAATTGAGGCACTTTACACTAGGTACCAGTATTCATACTTTGAGTGTAAGTGCGCGTATGAAAAACTTGAGACCATATTTCAACCAACATAGAAAACACCCTCTAGCAGAAATACAAGATACACAAGTTCGACCACGAATCAGGTCGGGAGTTGAAGCTGCAGTTCAGACAGTCTTACCAGGGCGGTTCCTGTTCCTTTGTAGAGCAGGACAATGGGACAAAGAGTCTTACCAGGGCAGTTCCTGTTCCTTTGTAGAGCAGGACAATGGGACATAGAGTCTTACCAGGGCGGTTCCTGTTCCTTTGTAGAGCAGGACAATGGGACATAAGAGTCTTACCAAGGGCGGTTCCTTTTGTAGAGCAGGACATTGGGACATAGAGTCTACCAGGGCGGTTCCTGTTCCTTTGTAGAGCAGGACAATGGGACATAGAGTCTTACCAGGGTCGGTTCCTGTTCCTTTGTAGAGCAGGACAATGGGACATAGAGTCTTACCAGGGCGGTTCCTGTTCCTTTGTAGAGCAGGACAATGGGACATAGAGTCTTACCAAGGCAGTTCCTGTTCCTTTGTAGAGCAGGACAATGGGACATAGAGTCTTACCAGGGAGGGCAGACCCGGGGAGTAGAGTAGGCCCAGAGATTACCTCTTATGCTCATCGTACAAGGCGAAAAAAAGAGGACGTCGTCGAAGAACTTTACCCTTCCCTTTGACTACCTCTCCGACGACGACGACAATGACAATGACAACACGACGTGGAAACCCCCAAACCCCTGGCCCTTCCCATCCCTCCTCCCCTTGTCTGCCCCCGACTTGATTTTATCACAGGCCATAGGCCCCTCCCCTTCCCTTGCCTGTGTCTAATTCTGACCGCACAGGCCTGCCCTAGTCCCATGTGCCCCTGCGACTCATTACTTTCTCTCTTTTTGGAAAATAATAACCAGGGCACTAATAGAACCTTAGACTTTTTTAGTTCTGATTGTTGCCTGGGTTGTTGCGTCGTGTCCATAGTGAGTTTGTCGTTCAACGTTTCACCACCCACGTTGGTGGCTTCTTCAGGATCAGGACCGACCTGAACCTTAGTGTTAACTTAACTTACTCACCAGGGCGGTTCCTTTGTAGAGCAGCACATTGGCGATGACCTTCACCACGGAGAGGAGCAACAAGAAGACGGGAACGAGGTCGAAATAAACTGGAAACAAAACCACAGGGTTATTTCTCAGTTCATTAATCGGGAAACACTCCCGTATAGTGATGAATTGATTATATATGTAAATCAATCCAGATTATTTAATAAATAACGAACCCGGGTTGCCTGATTGCCGTTCAGATGCTTTGTTAACCCTATCAAGACGGTTAACAACGATCTTAGGTACGGTTTAGATAAAGTATCCGACCGGCAATCGAGAGATCTTGGTTTGATATCCGCTTGAGATGGACTTTGTGATTTCTGGATTGATTGATTTGATAAATTGATTGATTGGTTGATTAGTGTTTTATTCAATTTCTTTACTAATCAGCGGTTCAGAGCAAGCTCCACAAAAGTGATGGGGGCATTAGAGGATTAAGAAAATACAAATGTGTTTAAATTGACATTAAATAAACATTACAATGGGTCTACTATGGGCCTATTACAAATTGCTATACAATACTTACAGCATTGCAAATGTCAAGATCGCGATGGATAGTAAATTGTTTTTTGCCCAAGTACGTTAGAAGAACGTAAACGCAACAATTTAAAGTTATACAATTTTGTTTTTATTGCAATAAATGTAAAGCATTCTCATAAATATTCCCTAAAAAGTTACTCGCTAACGGGAATGCGTCCCCCCCCCCCCTCCTCCCCCCAAGACAAGCGCTGAGAAACCTCTATCGGTTACGGAAGGACATGACGGTGGCCTACCTGGTCCACTAGGGTAGTACCGAGACTCGAAGACGTCTACGAAGCAACAGATTGTGAATATCGCCAGAAGACAGACTGACTCCACCTACAACAGAATTGTAATTTGTAATACACTTTACTTATAATCAGCACCAACTTGAATTTCATAAAGTCTAATTACTACTTATGAATTAACCAATAAACGAAAATGATCCAGTGCACAACGACACAGGAAAAATAGTGAAAGTCATATTCATATAGTAGTAATTTTTTCAGCTATGCTAGTGTGATCCATACAGAGTTGCATCCAGGTATACATAACCGTAGGTAAATACTATGAAAACTCTGTTCAATGCATTGTAGGCCATCTGCAAAAACCTCCCTTAAATATACTTCCCCACGGGGGCGTATTGGTACTCTTTTTCAAATTTGGGGGGGGGGGGGGGAGATGGATGGGCTTACGAGCTTTTATTTTGGTTTGTGCATCCTTCCAACTATGGCCACAAGTCAGCACACCCTAGGAACAAAAAGCCCTAGGTACTAGCTTACTTTTCCAGAAATTTGCAACAGCTATTCCTTTCGCATTTGCTTCCAAGATATCGCGCAGGAAAAATGGTTCGTCGAGGCGGGGGCAAACCAGGAGGTGTACTAGGTAAACAATGCTATACTAGTTTTTCAGTTGTAATCAGTGTTAAACATTCTGAAGTGGGGGAGGGGAGGTATTCCCCCTTCCTAACCGCCTGAATAAATAGCACTGAGACGTTCTTTATGCACCATGACCTTTGGTTTAAGGTTTTTGATATAAAACATGATTGACACGAAAGACAATACTCGTACTGTATTTCATAATATTATTCAAAAAAAATATTAGAATGTTGTTATTAATGTTGCTGTTGTGTTGCTATGAGGTAGTGATTGAAACTAATAAAAACACACATCTTTTAACTAGTCATAATTGATAATAATTTGTGATTTGGGCACTTTATTCAGTCACAGTATGCTGATTAGTGATTAGATTACCAAGAAAGTATGTGTAAGTGTGTAATTGTGATGAGAGTATAATTATTTTAGTGTTTGAGTGCATGCCTATATTTTGTAAAAAGTTGCATATGGTACACATCTTTTAGTCATTTTAGATTGGATTTGAAACAAAAATAAGTCACGGTTGACACATTTAAGAAATTCTCCAAAACATCCAAGTTTCCCAACTTTGGAACCGAAAATTGAAAAACAAATAACAGTTTTAATTAAGCCATAGAATGCGTGCACCGACATTTGTGACAGGCAGAAATTTGAACAATCGCTGTTGTCTTGCATCGTTATGATGACATTTGAGCTAATTTTTGTAGGATGTTGGGGGGGGGGGGGGAGAGGAGGAAGCGGCAAAAAGTCAACCTAATTAGTGCGAGAAAGATGGAAACACGCGTTTGCTTACCATGACTAGTTGAGGTCATGCTCAAAATCCAAGGCCAGGGGTTATCTCATAATTTTCTAGAACGCATGGGAAAAGAGTATGTAGGTACTTTACATTTACAACAAAAGTTGCAACTTGCAAATACAATTTTGTTCAGTCTTTTAAGAATGCAGACACAGGGTAAAGTGATTTTGGCAAATGTAGAAGGGTGCATGCATAAGCTTCGCCCATCTTTTGGATCTCGATGCTTTTGAGCGTGTAAGGCTTGGCCCTCTTTTTACAAGTTTTAGGGCTTCCACCGGGGATTGAATTGAATTGAATTGGGTCCTCTGCTGTGAGGGCAGATGCTCTAACAACCTGTTGTTTTTTATTTTGGTTTAACATTTTGAAATTGGGGGGGGGGGCGAGAGGATTCCCCCTTCCCAAGCGCATATATTCAAAATCAAGGTGATAGGTCAACAATCTAGGTGGTAGGCCGCCCAATGATGCAGCACTGTTATCCGATACCCATCACATGTGCTGGAGTGTGGTGTTAATTTGATGAATGTACGCCCCTCATGTGGCTAAGATGAATGCCAATGTGCGTGTGTATGCAAATAGTGTAACGGTTGACTTTAAGGCGCAGGCTAAACGTCAAACGAGGTCAAAGCAATAATAATACTCATTTGTTTTAATAATAGATTCGTACACCAACGCACCGGAACTACGTGTAAAAAAAACAAGCCAAGCAACATTCAAGATTGTATTTGTACACAATTCGTAAACATTGAGATAAAACTGTTCCCTACCGGTTCCTACTATAGAATACGATGTAAAGGTTAAACAACACTTTTTAATCGTTGTTGAATGCGCAGTGGCGTATCCAAGCCAAGGTGTGTGTGTGGGGGGGGGGGAGTATGGGGTTCAAACTATGCCCTAAAAAATAAAATAGTGAAAAGCGAGTTTTAAAACGTGTTTACACGCGTTCAAAACGTCAAATATTCGGGAAAAAATCGTCTGTGTCGAAAAGGCCTCCGGCAACTAGGGCTTTCACTCCAGAACCCTTTCCTGTTTGGCATGTCGACCCCATTATACATTCCTGGATACGACACTGGGTGGGCGGCCCCCAACATTTTTCTACAATCCCCCCCACATCAATATGTTAGGACTAGGGATGCATACGATAATCGATATTATCGATCGATAATCAAGTTATAGATAAAATTTCGATAATCGATAACCAAAATTTATTATCGATTATCGAAATATCAAATAATTGGTAAGTAGTGGCACTAACCAAACTCTTAAAGACGGAGATTATCTCACGTTGTGCCATGCACTGGCTGGGCTGATGGTGTCACTCGGGAAACGAACGAGCTATTAGTCGATAACGGAAGCCATACACTTGACAGCGAAGCAGCAAACGGAACGCGGTTGTATTGTTTTGACTTACACATGCTACATTCCACTTACAGGTCGGAACATGCTTTGTTGGTGATATCGATATTATCGATTCGATAATGGCATAACATTTTGATAATCGATAATGGAAAAAGTATCGATGTGCATCCCTATCGATAATATCGATATCACCAACAAAGCCTGTTCCGACCTATAAGTGGAATGTAGCATGTGTAAGTCCAAACAATTCAATCGCGTTCCGTTTGCTGCTTCGCAGTCATGTGTTACAGTGTTTGGCTTCCGTTATCGACTAATAGCTCGTTTCCAAACATAATTCTCGAGTGTGACACCATCATGATCCCAGCCAGTGCATGGCACAACGTGAGTTAATTTCCGTCTTCAGAGTTTGTTCGTGCCACAACTGACCAATTATTTGATATTTCGATAATCGATAATTGTTGGTTATCGATTATCGAAATTATATCCATTATCGATTATCGATCGATAATATCGATTATCGTATGCATCCCTACTGTTTAGTATTATTATAAAACTCTTCTTCTGATTTCGAGGGGGGGATCAGATACCCCGATCCCCCCCTCATCGCTACGCTCCTGTACTAGGGTGTGTGTTCAGTGTTTGTTGTGCGATGAGAAACCCTGTTGCAGCTGGCGCGTGCGTGCATGTGGAAGCACAAAAACCTCGTTCCCCCACTCGAAACAGAGTTCCTACGTACACGCCTGTTCTGTTGAACAATGTTTCTTCTAAGTCTAAAGCCGGGTCCCACGACGCGTTGCTCGACGAGCCTGGGTGGGGTGGGGGTGGTTGACAAGCCACAGGTATACAGGTTCAAAAAAAAACTGAGCGGTCCCACGGCGTGTTGGCTCGTCAAGCCTCATAAAAAAATACCTGCACCTGCTTGTCCGAGCCTGGTTGAGGAGGCTTGTACGGACGGATTTCAAAAGGTCAAAAAGGTGAAGAACAAAACAAATCTCGCCTTTTCATTCATACGAGTGGCGAGCCAGTGGGTCTTCGTGGGACCGCTTCAACGAGCATGTACGGGCCGGACTACCTGACCTGACCATTTTTTATTACCCCTTGCGCGTTCTCTTTGACGCGTGCAAATTTTACCGACAACTGACGGGAAGCTCAAGCAACGCGCCGCAAGCCCGAGCCGACCCGGTCCCACGGCGTGTTGCGCGATGATTTTACCCTTTTTATACCTGCGGCTCGCCGAGCAACGCGTCGTGGGACCCCGGCTTCAGAGTAATTTGCTTGCTTCGCATATCGCATTTGCATCGTCTGAATGCACAACAAGCACGTAGGCGCGTAGGAACTCTTTATCGAGTAGGTGGGGGGGGGAGATGATTTCATTTTTTCAACCCACACTAGTATCTGACTGTAACTAGTTGTTCAATTGTAGCCGTAGTGATGAACGGTGTGACTAAGTGTTGAAAATTCTGAAGTGGGACTGGGGTTGGGGGGGTGGGGAGTCACAGGAAAATGTGGGGGTGAATCCCCCGTTCCCCGCCCACCCTTCCTACGCGCCTGTGAGCAACTGGTACTGAGGTGGGGGAGAAGCGGCGAGCGCGTTGAGAGCGATACCTTTTTCCGAGCCAACCTTTTTTCCAGTTTTAAAATGGTTGAAATTGTTTGAAAATTGGTTGGACCACTGTTTAATCTTTAATTTTCACCCAAAACCATTTGATATATTGTTTAGGAATGAATAAAATAAGGATGTATGCGCATTCAGGAGCGTCACTAGAGTTTGGACATGGGGGGGGGGGGGGGCGCAAATCCAGCAGTGGCAAATAAAAAATGGAAGTGGGGCTTTAGTGCCAGTGACGTATGCAGGAATTCATAAAGGAGGGGTTCCAAGGTAATTTTGGTGAAAATCTGTGTCTTTTAAAGGATGACCAACTGTGAGTTGGAAAACGAGGAAATTATTGGGGAGGGGGCGAATGGCGATTGGTGGGACGCACCCCCCCCCCAAAACCTCTAGTGACGCCACTGATATTTATATCTATGATTTCCACATTTCAAAAACACACATGCTACACATACTTCGTAAATTGTGGCACATTTACTACCAGTTATTTAAAAATAAGTAATATGGTGATGTGAAAGAATAGTGGACTGTTATATTTGAGGGATGTACTGAGCTAGCTACCGACACTTACTTGGTGTTAGCTGCCCTGCCACGGTGATGAGATGACAGCGAGATGGGTGACGTGTTGTTTGTCGGCACGTGTGAAGGTAGCACGAAGATAAAGCTGACGCTGCCGGGAGTCGAACCTTCAGTTAGAAGTGTAGAGCTTGCCACTTGGCCAAGAGAAGAGACGCACTACGCACTATACACACTTGCACTTCGCACTGTTGTCACAGACGAACTGAACTCTGTCGTCGTAGTAGTAGACAGACATTACGATAAAATAATAGGGGTGAGAGGGGGTATTGAAGCTGATAAGAACTAGTTTTGAGTTACATATTATTATGATCCGAGGTAAATGAATGACGAGTTAATACACAAACGAATTGGCACGAACAATAAACTTATTGCCCCCAAGTATTTTCTGTTCACTAAATAAATTGGCGTTCCCCCAAGTATTTTCTTTGCAGTTTCTAAGTTTCCGAAAAGTACTTTTACGAACACATGTGCAGGATTAATAATGTGTCTGAACCCGGGATAGAATTGGCGCAGGATTTTTCTTCTGTCGATCGTAGAAGACGAGAAAAGAGGAAAGTCAATATAGCAAACGTCATCTAGTGTCTCCTAGAAACTAGAGGCGAGCTCTGGCCGAGACGTGAGAAACTCCACCCTTCTCTCCCCTTGTCAGTGGCTGGATCTGTCCAGCACGGGTAGGTCCTCCCCACACCCCCTAGATTAGATCTAAACTAAACTAACAAATACACTGAACATATATTAATATAAATGCTGTAATGAAATGCAATTTTACGACTTTTACATGTAATGTTCTTTTATATTATAAAATAAATATAATTTATGCAATAAATAAAATACAAACACAAATAATAAAATGATGCATACATTTTATTTATTTTACGTTATAAAAGAACAAGTAGAAGTAATAAAATTGAATTGCATCATCTATTCTTGTTCTGCAACAGAGTTCACTCACCATCATAACCGCGGTCAAAGTTCGGACTGAGAAGAGTTGACTGGCGATGTCGCTATCTTTAATGTTTTTATCTATACGACTGTGTCGGTTTGGCGGTATGAGGTTCAGGTTGATTTGATAAACATAATCATGTGCAGCGTGGCGACATTGCAGGTGGTCTGATCTTCTACGGTGTATAATTTCACAGATAATTGCAGATAATTGTGCGATTGTGATAAATAAATAAAACATAAAGTTGCCGTCGTTAAAACGGTTCTTTACATACAAAGAATTTCAATTGACACGTGATTATATTTAGATTGAGAGGCGTAAATACTAGTGTTGTTGCCGCACAATTGGGTGCGAAATTAACGATGGATTAAATAACGAGCATGTCAATTTCTTCATTTGGCCCATGGGGCGTTATTACAAAATACATATTTCGAACAGATTTCCATCACGTGTTTTCTTTCACATTATTTTTAAATGATGTAACTCTTATTGTTTCCACAAAAATTTCATCCCCTTCCTATATCATCATCTAGGTGCCCGTTAGGGCGCCGCAGCCAAGCCGCGGTGCGCTACACACTCAAGCACCTTATACACCAAGCAGAGTTGGGGTGATTTCGAGGTGTTACCCAGCCGTCATGTAACGTGATGTGAACTTGAAAACTATCACAATCGAGGGGATTTAGGTACCTGACAACACATGCCAAATTTTATTGGGGTACGACCATTCCTTCTTGGTGAAAAAATGACTTGAAACATGCTCAAAATCACTTTAAGGATGTTAGCTACTGCTACTGCTAGCTGCTACTGCTACTACTGCTAACATCTAATACGTCGGCCCGCGATTCTGACCAGACGGGTGGGACTACAATGTTCAAGTCTCTTTTGAAAAAAAAAGTTGAAAAAGTTTGTTGGAAGGCTTCCAAATAAAGGTTTTAAAATAAGCCTTAAACACTTGGCATACAATCAACAAGTAACCATAGTTACTTGACACTTGTTGACGGTATAAGCAGAGTTAGGCGGGAAAGTGCGATACGTAAACAAATAGCGGACATTTAAAATTTTTCTTCTTTGTGTGGAACGAGAAAAGGTGTCATTATACTCTCATAAAACAAATCAGAAACCGTCCCTGGCCTAGGCCCAGATGTAGAAAATTATTTATAATACAACAGTGTAGGTCTAAAGTTCCATTAGGCTATAGGACTAGATAAATAAATACTTACACTACATGTTTGACAAGCCCTAGGCCTTTCTTAGCCAACCCTAGGCCAGCACTTCCTTGTTTTGACACACTTCCCGCACAAATAACTAGTTTTGATTACTACAAGCCTAATGCAGATAAACAATGGTATGATAGTCCTAGGCTATTCCAAAATTTACGGCAATAATAAGCCTTTTCTTGTCTTTTAATTAACTCACGCAATCTCCTGTCACTCTTAATGAAAATGTAAAACAAAAGATGGTGAAAATTTTCAATATTCTTTTGATTATCTGATGATTTACATGGCTGTGGATGCAGTGAAATAGGTGTAAAATAACATTAGTTGTGCGTTTGTTGTTACATGGGAAAGTTTTAATTGGACGTGAGTTGCCTAGACTTAACCAGTCCTTATACCGTCGTTATACCATGGTTATACCACCTATACCCAGGATGTACATGAATCCGGACCTAGATATTTTACATCCTATTGTTATTGCTAATACAATACCATAAAAATTAAATCAACTTTGATAAAAATATTGTATTTAACAAATAATTTGTAATGGAACTTGAAAAAGTAATGAGATCACACACATAACAAAAACTTGTAGAAATACAGCCAAACCTTACACACTCAAAAGGAATGAGATCTAAAAAAAGGGCCAAGCTCATCTACCCTTCCACATTTGCGCATTCTTAATTCATAAACGTACAGTGTCCCATAACAGCATCCTCGAAAAGCTTGGCAAAATAGAATTTGCTTGTTTACGTTTAAATTAATTAGAAAAAAAAAACTTGGATAAACTATTACGTTAAATTAATAATCGCAAATTCTATTTTGCCAAGCTTTTCGAGGATGCTGTTATGGGACACTGTACGTTTATGAATTAAGAATGCGCAAATGTGGAAGGGTAGATGAGCTTGGCCCTTTTTTAGATCTCATTCCTTTTGAGTGTGTAAGGTTTGGCTGTATTTCTACAAGTTTTTGTTATGTGTTCAGTATACTTAGGCCAACCTATTTCTAGTCTGGTCTGGTTAACAAAACACCGTTTGTAGAGCATTGAATCCAATCTTATATATCACAACCATTTATATATTTTTTTCATTTCATATTAATAAACTGTATTTTCCATATAAATAAACTGTATCATCTAGTCAACATTATCATCACCATCCTTTTATAAGTGCACTTATGTTATTTTATTATTTTATTAATGTTACGGCCACAAAAGGCCTGCTTTCCTGTCTCAATAATAAATAAATATACAATTCTCTTTGACTATTATATGCAAACCGATGCTAGCTTGTCGACACTCTTAGTACTCAAATTATTTTCAAAAACACCCTCTTTCATCACCTTTTAATGTGGGGATTTCATTGACAGCCGGACCACAAGTTCAAGGATTTGGAGCCCTTGGTGTGGACAATTACATAGGTTTAAGTAGACAATTATAATATATCAACATTATATTTTTAGAAAATAATATTTCAATGCATTATCGTAAAGCTTGATTGCCTGATTTACAAACTGATAACACCAAACAATTTGTCTAAGAAGTTAGTAGGCCTACACAGTTTAAAATTGCACAATACTATGACCCTATGATATGACCTATTATGTTAACAAAAACGTAATACAACGTAAGAGGTTTGGAGTTATTACACCATTGCGTATAAAACTTTACACAAAATTATATTGTTGACGTTAAAAACATTATGTGTGTGCCTGTGTGGGAGCTGGGAGATTCGTTAGGACTTTCGTATATCAGAGAAATCAAACAATATTTTTTCAATCTAAAAGTTTTAATTTATTGTATTATTTTTTAAATATAAATATGGTAATAAAATACAAAACGTCCAATTATTAATACTATTGACAACACATTTAGAAGTATTATGAATACGTGGTATAGTTTATAATTATGTTACCGTTACTTCATTTTGATATGTAATTCCGTGTACGAGTATGTGCCCATTCATTTTCTGCAACCATAAAATTCATTTTTAAAGATATACTAAAAAGTAAATACAGCAGACTTTTCCACACACCTGTCATCATGAAAACAGGTATAAAAGCAGCCCATTACAAATAGGTTGCATTCAAAATAATGGTTTTGAAATGTAACTTGATCCTGAAAACATGTACAAAACTAGTTTTACTATAATTGCTTAGCATACTAAAATGTTTGTGACCACTCTCTGCCATAAAAAAAAACTGATGTGTTGACGATTCGACAACTGATTTCTGTGCACATAAAAGACGTACATATAGTTTCGACTTTTTGCAATAGATTTTCACAATCAATACTAGATAAAGTCAATAGAAGGTTATTGAATTAATGTACCGAAATTGAATGCAGCATTGATTATAGATATTTAAAAAAAACATGACTCGGATGATACGAGTGGGAGTGGGACATAGAGTAGTAGCCTGTGGCCTGCTGCTGTACTTCACACTAGAAGGGAGATGAGCTGGGTAATATTACTATCACACTCCAGGCACCATGATGACTGGTTGATACATCTCACACCGGTGGCTGTAGACGACCTGACAGAAGTACTTCATCACCGCTGAAACAAACAATAACACAGTTGTGTTTCATGGGATTTGAATATCAACATCATGGTTTCATGGACTCATGTAGGTAAACTTAGATTGAAAACACAAATACGTAACTTATATCTTCACCACCATAGTGAACTGTTTTGTATCTACCACGATCTATAATTTACTTTACCGGTACAATCTTTTCAAAAAACAGTCGGGAATTGAGTTCACTCATTTCACTTTCTCTTTTCGACTCTTTTTTGAATGGGTTGAGGGGGGGGGGGGTAGAGGAATGGATAAGTTGATGAGCATTTTTTTGCTAGTATATCCTCTTCCAACTAGCCACAAGTCAGCAACCATCCTAGGAACACAAAGCACTAGATACTAAAGTTTTGTGTGGGGGGGGGGGCACAGGAAAAAGTGGGGTGAATAATATAGACAACCATACCATACCATAGTAAGTATAATTCAATTTTTGGGGGGGTGGAGTATGGAAAGAGGGGTATACTGTTTTAGGAAGACATATTGAAAGAAGGTTTGCTGTCAGGAGTTCATAGATATTTGAAAGTCTTTTGATTTAATATCAATGGAAAGCTAGCTTTGGAGTTTTATGGGATACTGTATGGGAAGCCCTTTAGTTAGTTGTAGCTGTTGGTCATTAACATGAAGAAGGAAAGTTAAGGGGCCTAGTTGTAACCTTTTGGTCTGATATAAGACAATTTCAAAGATATTTAAATATTAATTTGTTCCCGCCTTTCAAATTGTATAATTATTTTGAATAATTAATTGCCTTTAAATAATAACATTAACGATTTCTTTTAAAAATGTATAATTAATATTGTCAAACTTCTACGTGAATTTGTATTTCAAACTGCGCGCCAATGCACCGCCATGCGGATGATATGCCACCGCCAACCAAACATTTAAGTGCAACAGTTGGTTGTGCTTGGTACGCATTGCCAACTCAGGCAGCTGATAGTGGACAAAAACATTATTTCTGATGTGCGGAATATTATTTTCGTGGTAATTTTCCATAAGGTCACACGTGCCGCAAGTGCAAACGCACTCAACAACATACGTCATCACATACGCCGTAAAATTGTGACTTGCAAATTTTTCAACCAATAGGAGATCAGGAAGGATATTTCTAGAACAGAGATCGCAAGCTTTGGAAAAACACTGACTTCACTTCGATCTTGGGACAGCTAGCGCACGTTTGTGTGAGGAAGGAGCTGGAGATTTTCCTTTGTCCTCGGGGGAGGACGCACCTACCTGGGTGTTCGGTCTACTTGCAGCCTACTTTTGGATCTGGAATTGGGGTTTTCCAACTACGAGAGGCCTAGCCTAGGCCAACAATCTACTGGTGTCATCTGATTCCACTAGGCCTACATAGGGCCTACTTCGCCAGAACGTCGGGCAGCCGTTGGCACCTGAATACTAGCCTAGGCCTACCCAGAGCCTACCTTTAGGCCTACCCAGGGCTACGTGTGGACTACAGACGAGTCTACTTCTTGGCCTAACTAGGGGCAACTACATTGGAAAGCGTGATCACGTAACGTAACAGTGCACTTATATTATTTTCACGACATAATTTGCATAGGAAACGAAAATCCAAACTTGGCTATCACGGAACCAAAAACTTGTTTCCAAAGCAGAATTGCGAAATTTTAGAAACATTAGGGCAACAAAAAAAACCTTATTAAAAAGGATTTTACCATTTGTGAAATTTTGTAATTTTGTGTTTTTGTGAATATTTTATGTTTAAACGACTAAATAAATTTCCCATTTTTTTTGTTTGGCCTGGACAAAAACTGTCCTTAATTAAAGTCCCCAGTTCTGATAGAAAAATTTTTAGTTATAAATATTTTACCTGGTCATCCGTTTTTATCAAATCCTTGTGTTTATCTTTCATTTCAATTTTAAATCAAAGATAAGGGAGTTTGTGCCCTATTAACCAAATGGCGCCCAGCAAAAAACCCCAATGTGCTGAAAAAATTCCAGGTAAAAGTGTTTTCTTTTAAAATGGTTTTTTTGTTTTTTTTTGTTTTGGAAATTTTAAAATTTAATTGGCGCCCCTGGCCCAGCCCTTAGCAAATTACCTACGGTTTTTAAAGGTCCCCCGGAAATCCCAATTTTTTCCAAATTTTATAACCCCCAATGTGGAATTGTTCCAAGTTTCTAACCAAAAAATCTCTGTTGTTTTATTAAAATTTATTGTTATTTTCACTTAAAATTTGGCCCCAAGGCAATCTTGCACGTTAATACACCCAATTGGGAGCGGAAGTAAAACCTTGCCAACTTTATTTGGGGCACGGTCTGCCCAGCAAGCCGTGGGGTGTTAGCGACACCGAATGGCCCTATTAACAACCTACAAGAGTTGGGGGGTTTTCAGCTATCTGCACACGCCGCCCCGAAAGAGTTACAATCTTGAAACTCGGTATATGACCTGGTATGTGGTATGACATACCCAAAAAAAAACAACCCGATCCGACAACTCGTTCTGTGTTAAAAAAGGCTCTCAACATCGTCAAATTCCTTAAGGCTGGCTGGTGGCTGGTGGCTGTGGTTGGGGGGGTGTGGTGGGGTGGGTGGGTGGGTGGCAGTTCTCCGCGGAGAGTTCTTTACCCTACAGAGAAAACAGTACTTCTTAGAACTTTGAAACTTGGACCACACTTAGATGTACTTCAGACGCAGTGCCTTTTGCTTTCAAAACCAAAATCGGGTAACAGGGACCGGAGGAAAATCAAATTGGATGATAATCAAAACGCGTAATTACCAAGGCGTGGTAATTTGTACATTCTTGAAATTTAACATGCTATTAACCATTATAAATGTCTTGCGTCCAAAAACAAGGGGCTAAATTTGGGATGACCATGGGCCCAAAAATGACAAAAAACATATCGAACTTTAAGAAATGAATCATTCAAAGAAAACGCTACAACTGAGATGTTTCAAACGTGGAAAAAATTTTTGATATCTCTCATCTTTATCATTTTTAAATATGGAAAGCAAATTGGTTAACGGGTACCGAAAAAAAACAAAATTATCAAAGTAGGTAATTCTACTCTTATGAATAATACGCTATACCGAAAAAGGGTTTCATTTAGAACTTTGAAATTTGGGGCCACACTCAGATGTACTCATATAACAAAAACCGGGCAATTGGGAGGGGGGGAAAATCAAAATCAAAATCAAAATCAAAATCAAAACGCGTAATTACTCAGGCGTAGTAATTTGTACAAGCTTGAAATTAAACATGCTCTTAACCATTATAAATATCAAGTGCTTATGCTAGTGCTTTGGTCTTGTTGTTAGCGTATCTGCTTCCAATGCAGAAGGGCCAGGGTTCGATTCCCGCTAAAGTCAGAAGTTTTTTAACTTCTGATTTGGACTTAAGTCTATCAGTTCTTGTCTTAGGAGTTTGTAAACGGTGACTTTGGAGCCGTCCTAGCAAATTCAAAACGCGTAATTATCAGGCGTAGTATTTGTATACAAGCTTGAAATTAAACATGCTCTTAACCATTATAAAATATCTAGAGCTTATGCTAGTGCGTTGGTCTTGTTGTTAGCGTATCTGCTTCCAATGCAGACGGGCCAGGGTTCGATTCCCGCTAAAGTCAGAAGTTTTTTAACTTCTGATTTGGACTTAAGTCTATCAGTGTTGTCTTAGGAGTTTGTAAACGGTGACTTTGGAGCCGTCCTAGCAAAATCAAAACGCGTAATTACTCAGGCGTAGTAATTTGTATAAAAGCTTGAAATTAAACATGCTCTTAACCATTATAAATATCTAGTGCTTATGCTAGTGCGTTGGTCTTGTTGTTAGCGTATCTGCTTCCAAGCAGAAGGGCCAGGGTTCGTTTCCCCGCTCAAGTCAGAAGTTTTTTAACTTCTGATTGGACTTAAGTCTATCAGTTCTTGTCTTAGGAGTTTGTAAACGGTGACTTTGGAGCCGTCCTAGCAACAAAGCACGTAATAAATTTCAGAGTGTTCTGAATCGGCCTTGTTGATTCTGGCGTTGATCCGCGGGTGTTCGCACTGTCCATACCACTGATTGAATATTTCCTATTAAAAAAAATTTTGGGACCCTTGGTTGGTTATTCGGGTTTTTTCCCACTCTTTTCGATGGGGGGGGGGTTTGGGGGGCGGGGCCTGAAAGGGTGGCCCTTGGCGCTTTGGGGAATTTAAAAGGGTTCCCCCCCATTTTTTTGAAAAATTTCCGGGGGGGTTCAAATATTAACCTAAAAAAGGTGGGTTTTTTTTTGTCTTGTAAATACCAAAAATTTTAAAATTTTTATTTTTTTTTTTAAAGGGGTACTTTGGGGGGAAACCGTGGGCCCAAAAAGGGGTACAAAAAAAACAATTTGGGGAAACTAAAAAATTTTAATCATAATGAAAAAAGCTAAAAAGGTTTTTGTAATATTTCCCATTTCAAAATTTGGGTAAAAAAAAAAACGGCAAAGGTTTTAAAAGTCTCTTTTTGGAAAAAGTGTAAAAAATATAGAGAATTGAAAAAAGCTTTTTATTTTTTCCCCAAAATTTCCTTTAAAAAAAGAAGAAAAATTACATGGTGGACAAAAACCCACCCCCAAAACGATTTGGTAAAAAAGTATAAATTTTTAAACTCGAAATCATAAAAAAATTGCCTTGGCCATTGAATTTGGTTCATGGCCAAGCCATTTTTTTATGATTTCGAGTTTAAAAATTTTACTTTTTTTACCACAAAAAATCGTTGGCTTGGCGCTCGTCAACAGGCGAAATGATCTTTCTTATTTTAAAAGCGAAACTAGGGAGAAAGAATAAAAAGGCTTGGCTCAACCTTCTATTCTCACGCATTCACAGCCGGAGACTTTTGAAGGAGAGCTTGGCTGCCGTTTTTTTTACAAATTTTTGTATTTTGGGTTGGATGCGTACTACTACTATACGGCTATGTTTTCCATAGTAATGTCGCAGATGGTAGACTACATTGCGTTATATGCATTTCAAAACATGTTTAATTTTTTTTGGATGAGCGAAGTGAAGACTTCAATTTCACTGACCCCCCCTAAAAAATTTGCTGGGTGTTTTTTTTTTTGTTTTTTTTTTTTTTTTTTTTTTTTTTTTCTGTCGTTGTTAACTCTTACCAGGCAAACGGCATATCCGATCTTGATGAAATTTGAGGGACCTTCGAAATCTTGAACTTAGAGGTGATTGTTTTTGGGTACAATCGAAGAAATATTTCCCCATGAATATGTACTTTTTCGATTTTTTCGATTTTTAGTGCGATATTTTCGTGAAAATTTTGGGCCGATTCTGACCAAACGGGTGGGGCTAAAACGTTCATATTATACCTGGATATTAAGGTTATGGTGATGTAGTACCTTTTGAAAGAAAAAGTTGAAAAAGTTAGCCGGAATTCATAGAAATAAAACTATTAATATAAGTTTTTTGATTTTTATGCGATATTTTCGTGCCATTTGGCCAATTCTGACCAAACGGGTGGGGCTTCAACGTTCATATTATACATGGACATTAAGGTTATGGTGATTAAGTACCTTTTGAAAGAAAAAGTTGACAAAGTTACCAGAATCCATAGAAATAAAGCTTTTAATATAAGTTTTTAACGGTAAATAATAACAAATTGACAAGTAACAATAGAAACTTGACAACAATCACCTACAATGCGTGGGCAGCAAAACAAAGCAACAAAGCACTCGCAAAAATAAAGATATCCCACGCAGTCTAAAAACTTTATAAAAAGCTCATCCATCAACGCGGCGGGACTTTAGCGTTTCCCAGTTTAATACAACCCAGAAACTACAAAATCTTTCCTTGCCCGGGGTTGAAGCCCCGTCTCACACATTGCGGGTATAGGGGCGCTTGCCAACTAGACTAGAAAAACGCTAAAATCGTTGCTAGACGAGTGAGCGACTAGCGAGTCATGTGTTGAGTACTTGGGAACATTTGCATAAGTTTGATAATTATATATGTGTTAATAAAAAAGGGGTTTTTAAATTTAGTGGTATAATAAGGGCACGTTAACTTTAAGGCCATAATGCGCAATTCTAGCCTATGATGGTTAGGGAGGCTTTAGGTAGGGGGAAAGGGATTGTTACCGGGTACTCAATACAATGGCTCACTCACTCGTCTAACAACGCCTTTGGCGTTTTTTTTTTGGATGAGCGAAGCGAAGACTCAATTTCACTGCCCCAAAAAATTTAGCTCGGTGTTTTTTTTTTGTTTGTTTTGTTTTTCTGTCTGTTTGTTAACTCTCTACCAGGCAAACGGCATATCCCGTTTTTATTAAAATTTTACAGGGCCTTTGAAATCTCTGAACTTTAGAGGTGTATTGTTTTTGGGGTCAATTGAAGAATATTCTCATGAATATCGTACTTTTACGATTTTTTTCGAGGTTTAGTGGGCGATATTTTCGTGCCATTTGGGTCAATTCTGACCAAACGGGTGGGGCTACAACGTTCATTTTATTCATGGACATTAAGGTTTTGGTGATGTAGTGACCTTTGAAAGAAAAAATTGAAAAAACTAGCCACAATCCATAAAAATAAAGCTTTAAATAAAGTTTTTTGATTTTTTGAGTGATATTTTCGTGCCGGTTGGGCCATCTCTGACCAAACGGGTGGGGCTACAACGTTCTTATTATACATGGACATTGAGGTTTTGCTGATGTAGTACCTTTTGAAAAAAAGTTGAAAAAACTAGCCACAATCCATAAAAATAAAGCTTTTAATATAAGTTTTTTGATTTTTTGTGCGATATTTTTGTGCCATTTGGGCCAATTCTGACCAAACGGGTGGGCTACAATGTTCATATTATACATGGGGCCTTAAGGTTATGGTGATTTTAGTACCTTTTGAAAAAAAAAGTTGAAAAAATTAGCCAGAATCCATAGAAATAAAGCTTTTTATATAAGTTTTTCGGTAAATAATCCCAATTGACAGGTAACAATAGCAACTTGACAACAATCACCTACAATGCGTAGGCAGCAAAACAAAGCACTTGCTAAAGTAAAGCTATCCCACACAAACTAAATTTTTTAAAAAGCTCATCCATCAACGCGGGGGGACTTTAGCGTTTTTCCTAGTAGTATAAAAAAATACACATTGAGAGGTAGTGGGGCTGACTTCATGATATGCACGCTCCTATGTTCCCGGTAAGGCATTGAAGCGACCCGTCTTTTGAACACAGAGTTTGTTACAATGGTGCGAGCTGTAAAAAGTCGCGACGGATATACAACAACAATGTCACTCACTACCTGTCACTACCTCGTCGAGGTATCATCTTCCTCCAATGTCTCAATAATATGTTTGTATTAAACTTGGGGCTTATTATTCACATGTGTTATGGCTGTGCTATGCGCATTGTTTTACCCGTGCCTGCCTCGGACATCCTTTGGGGTTCATAGGAACCGCATCTTTGGGAAACGAACATATCAGTTGAAGCTCAAACGGTTTTGCTGAAACTTTAAAGGTGAGAGAATACCCATTTCTTGGTTTCGATAATGATTGGTAAAGTTTTCTTTTTTTGTATATTAAAGTCTTGAGATCGAATTTCTTTTGGCAAAAGTTAACTGAAATAATATCATAATTGGATGAGCGAAGCGAAGACTTCAAATTTTACTGACCCCAAAAAATTTAGCTCGGGTGTTTTTTTTTTTTTTTTTTTTTTTCTGTCTGTTAACTCTCTACCCGTTAAACGGCATATCCGATCTTGATGAAAATTTGAGGGGACCTTCGAAATCTCTGAACTTAGAGGTGTATTGTTTTTGGGGACAATGTAGAAATATTTCTCATGAATATCGTACTTTTTCGATTTTTTTCGATTTTTAGTGCGATATTTTCGTGACATTTGGGCCCATTCTGACCAAACGGGTGGGGCTACAACGTTTATATTATACATGGACATTAAGGTTTTGGTGATGTAGTACCTTTTTTAAAAAAAGTTGAAAAAGTTAGCCGGAATTTATAGAAATAAAGCTTTTAATATAAGTTTTTTGGATTTTTTGCGATATTTTCGTGCCACTTGGGCCAATTCTGACCAAAACGGGTGGGGCTTCAACGTTCATATTATACATGGACATTAAAGGGTTTTGGTATAAAGTACCTTTTGAAGAAAAAAATTGACAAAATTACCCCGAATCCATAGAAATAAAGCTTTTAATATAAGTTTTTAACGGTAAATAATAACAAATTGATAAAGTAACAATAGAAACTTGACAACAATCACCTACAATGCGTGGGCAGCAAAACAAAGCAACAAAGCACTCGCAAAAGTAAAGATATCCCACGCAGTCTAAAAACTTTATAAAAAGCTCATCCATCAACGCGGCGGGACTTTAGCGTTTCCTAGTTTAAATCAACCCAGAAACTACAAAATCTTTCCTTGCAGGGGATTGAAGCCACGTCTCACACATTGCGGGTATAGGGGCGCCTTTGCCAACTAGACTAGAAAAACGCTAAAATCGTTGCTAGACGAGTTTTGTGAGCGACTAGCGAGTACATGTGTTGAGTACTTGGGAACATTTGCATAAGTTTGATAATTATATATGTGTTAATAAAAGGGTTTTAAGTTTAGTTGGTATAATAAGGGCACGTTAACTTTAAGGCCATAATGCGCAATTCTAGCCTATGATAGGTTAGGGAGGCTTTAGGTAGGGGGGGAAAGGGGATTGTTACCGGGTACTCAATACATGGCTCACTCACTCGTCTAACAACGCCTTTGGCGTTTTTTTTTTGGATGAGCGAAGCGAGACTTCAATTTCACTGACCCCCAAAAAATTTAGCTCGGGTGTTTTTTTTTTGTTTGTTTGTTTTTCTGTCTGTTTGTTAACTCTCTACCAGGCAAACGGCATATCCGATCTTGATGAAAATTTGACAGGACCTTTGAAATCTCTGAACTTAGAGGTGTATTGTTATGGGCACAATCGAAGAAATATTTCTCATGAATATCGTACTTTTACGATTTTTTTCGAGTTTTTAGTGCGATATTTTCGTGACATTTGGGTCAATTTCTGACCAAAACGGGTGGGGCTACAACGTTCATATTATACATGGACATTAAGGTTATGGTGATGTAGTACCTTTTGAAAGAAAAAGTTGAAAAAAACTAGCACAATCCATAAAAATAAAGCTTTAAATATAAGTTTTTGATTTTTGAGTGATATTTTCGTGCCGTTTGGGCCAACTCTGACCAAACGGGTGGGGCTACAACGTTCTTATTATACATGGACATTGAGGTTTTGCTGATGTAGTACCTTTTGAAGAAAAAGTTGAAAAAAACTAGCCACAATCCATAAAAATAAAGCTTTTAATATAAGTTTTTTGATTTTTTGTGCGATATTTTCGTGCCATTTGGGCCAATTCTGACCAAACGGGTGGGGCTACAATGTTCATATTATACATGGACCTTAAGGTTATGGTGATGTGAGTACCTTTTGAAAAAAAAGTTGAAAAAATTAGCCAGAATCCATAGAAATAAAGCTTTTTATATAGTTTTTTACGGTAAATAATACCAATTGACAGGTAACAATAGAAAACTTGACAACAATCACCTACAATGCGTAGGCAGCAAAACAAAGCACTTGCTAAGTATAAAGATATCCCACACAAACTAAAATTTTTAAAAAGCTCATCCATCAACGCGGCGGGACTTTAGCGTTTTCCTAGTAGTATAAAAAAATACACATTGAGAGGTAGTGGGGCTGACTTCATGATATGCACGCTTCTATTTTTCCATATAAGGCATTGAAGCGACCCGTCTCTGAACAACAGAATTTGTTATAATGGTGCGAGCTGAAACAGTCGCGACGGATATACAACAACAATGTCACTCCCAGTCACTACCTCGTTTAGGTATCATCTTTCTCCAATGTTTCGCTAATTTGTTTGTATTAACCTTGGTGCTTATTATTCACATGTGTATGGCTGTGCTATGCGCATTGTTTACCCGTGCCTGCCTCGGACATCCTTGGGCTTCATAGGAACCGCATCTTGGCAAACGAACATATCAGTTGAAGCTCAAACGGTTGTTGCTGAAACTTTACAAGCTGAGAGAATACACATTTTCTTAGTTTCGATAATGATTGGTAACTTTTCTCTTTTGTATATTATAGTCTTGAGATCGATATTACTTTTGGCAAAAGTTAACTGAAATAATATCATAATTGGATGAGCGAAGCGAAGACTTCAATTTCACTGACCCCCCAAAAAATTTAGCTCGGGTGTTTTTTTTTTTTTTTTTTTTTTTCTGTCTGTTAACTCTCTACCAGTTAAACGGCATATCCGATCTTGATGAAAATTTGAGGGGACCTTCGAAATCTCTGAACTTAGAGGTGTATTGTTTTGGGTACAATCGTAGAAATATTTCTCATGAATATCGTACTTTTACGATTTTTTTTCGATTTTAGTGCGATATTTTCGTGACATTTGGGCCGATTCTGACCAAACGGGTGGGGCTACAACGTTCATATTATACATGGACATTAAGGTTATGGTGATGTAGTACCTTTTGAAAGAAAAAAGTTGAAAAAAGTTAGCCGGAATCCATAGAAATAAAGCTTTTAATATAAGTTTTTTGGATTTTTTGCGATATTTTCGTGCCATTTGGGCCAATTCTGACCAAACGGGTGGGGCTTCAACGTTCATATTATACATGGACATTAAGGTTATGGTGATAAAGTACCTTTTGAAAGAAAAAGTTGACAAAATTACCCAGAATCCATAGAAATAAAGCTTTTAAATAAGTTTTTAACGGTAAATAATAACAAATTGATAAGTAACAATAGAAACTTGACAACAATCACCTACAATGCGTGGACAGCAAAACAAAGCAACAAAGCACTCGCAAAAGTAAAGATATCCCACGCAGACCAAAAACTTTAAAAAAAGCTCATCCATCAACGCGGCGGGACTTTAGCGTTTTCCTAGTTTTAAAGTAAGTGTTTGGTCCAAGTGGTAATTATTCGATTTATTGAAGCCTATATTTTTTTCATAACAAATTTGTTTGTAAGTATAAGATGGAAGAACATCTCAGCTTACATATATCTTATTATTTTAAAAAAAATGGGTCTTAAGCCTATGGCCTTACAGTTGACGCGCCCTTATACCAACTAAATTAAAAACCGTATCATTGGATGAGCGTAGCGAGCGTAGCGAGCGAAGCGAAGATTCCATTTCACTACACTGGAAAAAAAAATCCGGAATGTTTTTTTTTTTTCTTCTTTCTTTTTGTATTTTTGTGTGTCTGTTAACACGATTCCGGCTAAACCGATACTCTGATTGTGATGAAATTTTATGGAGGCCTTCTAAATCTCTGAACTTAGAACTGCCACGTTTTTGAGCGCAATCGGTAAATTTTTTCTCATAAAAAACGCAATTTTACGATTTTTTTCGAATTTTAAAACATTTCTTCGACTTATAACTCCTACATGCTTTATCCGATTGTAATGATTTTTTCACAGAACCTTTATTTTATGAATTAAGATATTCGTGTGAAATTTGAGCGTAATCGAAAAATTATTTCTCATGAAAATCGAAATTTTACGGTTTTTTTCATTTTTAAAACAATTCTTTGACTTATAACACCTACATGCTTTATCCTATTGTAATGATTTTTTCACAGAACCTTAATTTTATGAATTTATATATTTGTGTAAAATTTGAGCGCAATCGAATAACTATTTCTTATGAAAATTTCATTTTTACGATTTTTTTCTTTTTTAAAAATTACGATTAATTAAAAAAATAAAGTTAATTTTTTATTTAATTTTATTTATTAAAAAAAATCTTCGACTAATTAATGATTTTTTCACAGAACAACAGTAAAAATCCGCGTAACACATGGCAACTTAGTGCACCAATTACGCTCATCCAACAACGCGGCGGGACTTAAGCGTTTTCCTAGTATTCATTATACATCAATAAACTTAAATGCAAATGTTCTTGGGTACTCAACACATGACTCGATCACTCGTCTAACAACGACTTTGGCGTTTACCTAGTCAAGTTAATCAACGCTCCTTTATACCCTGAATGTTGGAAACCAGGGTTTAAACAACGGTCGGGATAGATTTGTAATTTCTGGATCGTATTAAAACATTACATAACATATGTTTTGAAATGCATACAGTACTATGGAAAACATAGTTTGTTCGAAATACGTGTTAAGATTGCAAGGTTTATTTAATCTCCCAGCAGAATGTCGGGGATCCTTCAGCGTGTAAGATTTGATACGCCTTGGTCACTGCATGCACTCACCGCCTTACAAACATGATTTGTTTTTTAAAGGAACAAAACCATAGTCGTTTAATTAAATCCTGCACAATTCAGCCGATTTTTTTTTTATGACTTCTACAGTGTCAGATATGATGTAAATAAATTATA
Source organism: Sweltsa coloradensis (assembly GCA_024449915.1). NCBI lineage: Eukaryota > Metazoa > Arthropoda > Insecta > Plecoptera > Chloroperlidae > Sweltsa > Sweltsa coloradensis. Next base: position 292 of record JAMZAV010015723.1, on the reverse strand, counting down.
AAGTCACTCATACGGCAGTTGAGAAGAGATGTACCCAGTGGCCCGAGCCTACTTGGTACATCATCGCTACGTGAAGGCGGAGGACCCGCGGGTTCGATCTCCGGTTGGGACACATCTATTAGACTTACTCTTTCTTCATTCCTGTCCTTACAGCAGGCTGACGCTGAAAGAATGTTTCTTTATATAAAGCTATATGAAGGCTTTCACAGTTTGTAATTATGTTCATTATAGCTTTCGTTTATTCGTGAACAGCAGTTATTTATTTAAGACAACGTTTAAATTGCTTTCATTG
>JAMZAV010015722.1:0-38157 GCA_024449915.1 Sweltsa coloradensis | reverse complement strand
CTACAGTAAACTGCGATACAATATACCCGTGGGCGATAAAAGGAATAGACTTTTCAAGCTATTAAGCTTTTACGATACGAAATATAAATACCCCGTGGCATGATAGAACTAGACTTGCTAGCCAAAACAAGTTTGAGTACCATAACAACGAATAAACATGGTGATCGCTGCTTGCGTTTCATGATACCAAGAGTTTTTAATTCATTGCCACCTGAAATTTTAACGTTAGATTAAAATATCCTTGATTAAGTTATACCTAAAATCATTTACCTCGAGAACCTTTCTAAAGAACTGCAATGATTTTTGTGAACTTACTCCTTTTAAGAACTCATTTTCTTTTTCTTTTTTGTAAACTCTCACCTTGTGTGTGTACAATTGATTTACCTGATGTAATAAGTAATTGTATATTATCGATTTTATATTATGTTTCTGTGATATTTTCAGATCAATTCGATGTTTATTGTATTTCCTTACGTCTCTGTGTGTACCTTGTCACTTATATTATTGTGTAAAATTGTTAATTTTAGTCATATTGTAGAATGTTTCAACGGCCTTCAGCTATGAGCTTAAGGTGTCACAGGCGTTAAGCATAATCTTGGAGATGAAACGGACATGGGTGAGGGGATTGCGGGAGAGACGTGTTGGAGGAGGGCTCAGAAGTTCCGCTCAAAATTTTTAATTTGTCCCTCCAATAGCGAGCCGTATATTTACGACGAGGCAGTGGGATCTGTTTGTACTGCAGAAAGGTTTGAGAGGACGCGAGATGCGCTCACACATTGCCCAAGGTCGCACTGAGATCAAATATCACCATTCACGAGCTGGCGTAAAATGACGTGTCGTCCGTCAAGTATAAAGAAGTGTTTTACATTCACATAATGTTTTGTATTGAGTGTTACGAACCCATCACATTTAATTTAATCACACACACAATTAATGTTTAGTTTTTGTCTCTATGCAATGATCATTATTCTATGGAATGAGGGATTGCAAACAAAGAACATTACGCAACATTTGAAATAAGTATAATGTTATTATTATTCTGAATACAGGCTAGACCATCAACATAAAAATTATTGTCAGTAAAATGTGACGCGACTTGGGTTCAAGTCCAGAACAATCTGGTCACAGGATACACACCACTCAACTGCTATAACCTAGACCCGGGTAAGATCCCCGGTCAGGACACAAGTTTTATAGCTTATTATTTCTATCACTGCATTATTATAATATGCTAGCATACGATACTACAATAATAATCAGGACAGGTTGTGACGGGATTCAGAACCCGAGACCTCCCGAATCAGTCAAGCCATTGAGCCAACACTTGTCAGTATATTACATACATTGGCGTAACTTGCCCTTATTTTTCGCGGAGCGAACATTGTTGTATCCTCCAAAGATCAATGGTCAGCACAACTAGTGAAAGAGGTATGTAGGTACACTGGTTACAGTGATAGTCAGTGGTATCATCCGAAAATAATTATGGGTCTACGCTCTTTCCTGGGTAACGAGCACGTTTGGGAACAATGGGGGGTCTGAGGGGGGTTGGCCCCCCAGTTGATACGGGTGCGAAGCGCACAGACAGCCCCGGCAAAAATTTCGATTCTAAGTGTGATAGGAGTATTTTGACAATTTTGTTTTACAAAAACCTTAAAAAATATATGAAAAAATTGCCAAAATAAGAAAAATGTATCAACCTTTATATAATATCTAAAAAAATAATTAATTTCAAAAAAAAGTTGCGCTCCCCCCCGCCCCCCCCTGCCCAAAAATTCGCCCCCCCGTAGTTACGCCCTGATTATTGAAAGTAGTGTATAAAGACAAATATTTTTTAGGTACTTCAAAAAGCACGCAGAAAAAAGCACATCTTATACTGTTTTCCCATTACCGGTTTTTAAAACCCTTATTTTTTTATGTGCATCGATGCAAAGGACGACTACAACCCCAAAAGTCCCCGGTTTACCCATTTTCCTACGGGTGGCTCCAACCCACATCAGAGTCAAAAAAACTCCCTACGCGGAAACGAACCCTGGACCTTCTGCTTTGGAAGCAGAGCCTCTAACCACACGCCCAACGGAGGTTTACTTTTAGGAAATTTTTTAGAAACCAATACAAAAAAACCCTTGGTGATGAATACAATTAAAAAACAGTGTTTTTTAAACTACAAATTTTGGGTTTTAATATGATATCCCTATATATCGCGTTGAGGGGAGGCTCCCCGCCCCTCTTTTAGTTTATCGAGAACGTTTCCCTTAAATGTTTATTTTAAATTTTTGGGGACTCTGAAATGCGGGGGTTTATGATAGAGAAAATACTCACTTTTAAAAAACCAAACCCCAAGTAACAGATGGGGGGGTTTGGACCCAAATGTTTTAGTGAGTGTGTCACACGCGTTTTCTCCTTACGCCCAGTGTGTCGGTTCACTTTCGCCGACAAAGACCAGACATTGCATGCGATTGTGTGTGGGGGGGGGGGGGGGGGGGGGGGGGGGGCAAATGTGATAGTAAAAAGTGAACAAGGTCAAGCCCCAACTTTTTATTTTTCAGAAGTTTTAGTATTATTTTTTTGTTTAAAAGTTCAAACCCGGGGCCGGGCCAAAACGTTTGGCCAATTAAAATTGTCGGATTGTCGAATGTTTAAATTCCCCCCCTTTTTTACCAATATTTTCTCCCAAAAATTTTTTTTGGTACTCAAAAAAATGAATGTGTGGCCATGTAAAACAGACCCCCCCACTCAAAAAAACCAAAAATTGGGGCCCAAAGGGCATTCTTTTAAAAATTTAAAATTTAAATTTTAAAAATAAATGTAAACTTTTTTTTACTGATAACACATGTAAAAAATTTAAATCCTAAGTGATCTTTTTACCTCCCTTCCCCAAATCAGCTAGAGATTCTTTGGGCCCTTGGCTTGCCTAAAAAGGTATAATACGGTTATAAATATCGAACTTTTTGGGGTTTATCCCCCAAAAAATTTAATGGGTTTGCCCCCATTTTAAGTTGCAACAGTTTGGGTTTTTTTTTTTGGGAAAAAGGGGCGCGCAACCTTTAGGGCATAACTCAAAAACCCCATGATTTTGAGACTTTGTTTTGTTTTTTTGGGGTAGGTAGTTATAGTAGTATTTTTTTTTCAGGGGCGTATCCAAGGGGGCGAGGGGGGGGGTTTGGGGGTTTAAGCCCCCCCCCCCCCCCCCCTGCCCCCCCCAAAAAAAAAAAAAACGAGTGGGGACGATTGAAAAAAAATATAAAGGGGGGAGCAAACCCAAAAAAAGAAAATTTTCATAAAGGGAATTACAATTTCTTTCAAAAATCAAACTTCGCACAATAAGAAATTTTATGGGTTTTTGCAATAGCACTTTTTGGTTGTATTGACTCTAAACCCCGTTTTTAGAGGCGTTTTAAATGGCAAATACGAGGGAAAAAATTTTGGGAAAAAGGGTCCGGGGGGCTGGGGCTTTTGCACCAACCCCCCTCCGTTTGGCCCTTGAAACCCCCCCCCCCCCCCCTCCCCATGGACATTTTCCCGGAAACACCACTAGTGTTCTTTATTCATTAGCACTAAGGGGGGTTGGGGGGGTTTTTTTCATAGTCAATACAAAAAAATGGGAGCCCACATCAAGAACTATGGATGAAATGCAAACTGGGCAAAATATTAATCTAAAAAAATACAATAATTAATGTTTTCCCCCACCCAAAACCCGCAACAAGTCACGACATTTTTTAAAACTTGTGAAAAATTTTCGTATTTAATTTTTAAAAGGTTATTTTTTTTAGTATTCCAAAAACAAAAGTTTTTTTTCCCAAAAAATTTTTCCTTGTAGGTATCATGTTTTTTTTTAAATTTTTAAAAAGTTAGTTTTAAATTTTTAAAAGATTTTTCCTAATTTTTGCAATATGACAATTTTTGGGCTAAATTAAATTCCAGCTGAAATGCCCGGAAGACAGCAAATTTCGCAGATATAAATATTTTTATTTATAAAAAACATGGGTAAACCCATTTGTTTTCCCTATTTTTTCATTTTTCTGTCTGTTTGTTCCAGATCGGTATATATCTCTTTATTGTACTACTTTCTTTACTGCACACTAATTGTTGTATGCTCCCGCTTCCCGGAAGCGCTCTCTAACTTGACTAGATACTAGTGTTGCTAACTGACTAGTGTAGTAGTTTGATGTCGACCGTATGTCCGGTTCTGAATAAAACTGACGTAATGAACAGGCGAGTTGGCTAAACAGTGTACAGTGATTAATTAGTATGTAATCCAGGTAGAACACCTCGTCCCTGGGATACTACATTGGCGACGGAGGGTAAATTAATGCATTCGACATCTGAAAAGAAGGTAGGAAGGTAGTTATATTAACAGTTTGCATAGGCCTAGACCACCCGGAATTGTTCAATCATGTCCGGTGAAAACGGCGTGCAGCCTTTCGACTGCTCAGGTGACCAGACAACAGTGGGACAACGCTGGACGCGTTGGCTTAGGGGATTTTGAATATTATGCAGAAAGTGCTAATATTAAAGACCCTCAGAGAAAGAAGGCAACGTTGTTGCATAAAGCAGGTCTGGATGTACAGGACGTGTATCACAGTCTGCCAGCGGCAGGGGCAGTTGGAGGTTCCAATGTTTATTTGGATGCTGTCGCAGCGTTGACTGTGAAGTTCACACCTAGGAGTAATATTCCTTACGAAAGGATCAAGTTCCGTGCACTTAGCCAACAAGAGGGTGAGTCTATTGATAAGTTTGAAGTTAGGTTTAAGGCGCCAGGCTCTTCACTGTGGGTTTGACACACTCATAGATGAACACCTGCGTGACCAAATATTGGACAAAGTTTTTTCTAAGCAACTCAAGAGAAAACTTATTGAAATAGGTCCAGATATGACCCTACAGTCTGTGTTGGACACATCTCGATCTTGGGAGGATGCCAACCAGCGCGAGCTAGGACTGGAGCAGGTAAGCTCAGGCCTAGGGCTAGGTCTGCCTGACAAGCAAGCTGTAGTGAACAAGGTAAGCCTAGGCCTAGATAGGTCAAAGAAAATAAAATGCTTTGCATGTGGCTATGTGGGACACATGAAAGGTAGTGATGGGTGTCCAGCAAAGAACAAAGAATGCCATCTGTGTCATCAGATTGGGCACTTTGGAGCTTGCTGTAGGAAGAAAAGTAAACAAAAAGGGGAACACACTAAAGGAAACACAGGGAAAAAAGAGAAAAGCAAGGTTAGACAAGTTAATGTCGATTCAAATACAGACGACGAGTCGGAAGATCGCCGCCACTATGCTTTCGGAGTGACCAGAGTTAACCAGCTTAACGGTTCTTTTGACCTATTGAAAGTCAAGGTGGGTGGAATTGGTTTTGGAGGTTATGGTTGACTCAGGAGCTACATGTAATGTAGTAGATGAAGAAACGTGGACTCGCTTAAAGGAAAAAAAAGTTGACTGCTGCTCTTCATTATCTAGTAAGGCACTCTTTCCATATGGTAGTAAAACCCCCCTGACTGTCCTGGGTAAATTCCAAGCAGATGTAGAGGTAAGACCCGGTCCGAAGGTAAGCGCTTTGTTCTACGTAATCAAAGGCAAGGGTGTGCCACTTCTTGGAAAGAGACTGCAATAAAACTAGGAGTTTTGAAGATAGGCCTGCAAGTGATCAGATCGAAAGGCCTAATAAGCCTAAGCCTGTATTGGGAAAGTTGAAAGATTTTCAAATGAAACTTCCCATTAACCATGATGTGAAACCAGTGTACCAACCATTGAGAAGAGTTCCTGTGCCCCTTCAAAGAATACTAGAAACTAAACTTCAAGAGTTAGAAGACCAAGATATCATTGAGAAGATTGATGGCCATCGCAGTGGTCCTCGCAGCTCGTGGTCGTCCCTAAGGGTAATGGAGATGTCAGGATTTGCGTTGACATGCGTCTATTAAATACTGCGGTGGAAAGAGAGAAACATCACATAGCAATTTTTGATGAGGTACTCCCTGATCTAAGGGACAGTAAATTCTTTAGTAAACTTGATATTGACAGCGCTTTTCACAAATTGAATTGATCCCAGAATCAATAAGAGAGATAACAACCTGTGAACATTTTCATATGTACCTGTATGGAAGAGATACTTTCGACCTGATCACCGACAATAAGCCCATCGAATGCATATTGTCACCAAAAGGCAGTGTTGGGTCAGTTCTTTTTTTAAATGAACTTTTTAAAAGTTCAGTTCACAGCTCAAATAATGAACTTTTAAAAAGTTCAAGTTCTTTTAAAACCTAAAATTTTGAAAAGTTCAAGTTCGTCTAAAATATGAACTAAGTTCTTTAAAAGTTCTTAAGTACAAAAAAAACTCTATTTTTTAACGGCTGGCGTAAAATGAAGAAAAACACGAGGGAAAATCATATAAGGGGTGTTCGAGTACCAAACTACTCGCGAGTTTGTGTCTTATATGTGGCTCGTTGGTCTTGTTGTTAGCGTATCTGCTTCCAATGCAGAAGGTAGCACATAATAAATTCAGAGTTGTTCTGAATTGGCCTTGTTGATTCTGGCGTTGATTCGCGGGTGTTTGCACTGTCCATACCACTGATTGCTATATTTCCTATTAAAAATATCGATCTTTGGTTGGTTATCGTTCACTCTTCGATTGCGTCGGGGCCTACAGGGTTGGCTTGGTCGCTTTGATTTACTGTCTCCCACTGAAAATCAGTTATATAACTGAGTGGGTAGACTCTTAATACAATTTATTTCATTTATTTAAAGTGTTAAGCTGTCTTTGATCGTGTTGATGATTTGTACTACATTCTCGTCGACCAGCTTGTAAAATTATGCAGATACTTAGCATTTTAGCACATTTTAGGCTTCCAAGATTTTTTTCCGAATAAGTTGGTGTGCATCGATTTAACTTCGTGAATCGTACGTGACCTTATCATAAACAGCTGAAGGTGCGTCAATGTAGGCCCACAATGGAACAACGATTTGTTTATTGTTTTTAAGCGTCGACGGCGGCGAGTCGACGGCTGCTCGACGCACGGAAAGAACTTTCAAATGAACTTTCTAAACTGAAAAGTTCGTTCTCAAAAGAACTTTTAAATGTTCAAGTTCATTCATTAAAAAAAGAGTAAGTTCACTGAAAAGTTTCACAAAAAAACGCGTTCTTTTTAAAAGTTCCTTCCCCAACACTGCCAAAAGGTAAACCATGTGCTAGGATAGAGCGATGGATGTTAAGATTACAATCCTATAACCATCACATTGTACATCGCCCTGGAAAGTCTAATATTGCTGACCCATTATCTAGGCTGTTAGCTCCGGGAAAATGTAAGACAACTTTTGATGCTGAAGGTGAGAAATGTCTTCAAATCATAGTTCAGTCATCAACACCAGTAGCACTAAGATTGGAGGATATCGAAGATGCTTTTGAAACTGATATGGAGCTTCAGTCTGTATCTCGTAGTCTCGAATCGGGTTCTTGGAGTGATGACTCGAGCAAACCATTTCATGCATTTGCCACTGAACTGAGCAAGGTAGGAAATATCATCTTGCGTGGAAATCGTTTGATAATGCCAGTTGCTCTCAGGCAGCAAACCATGGAATTGGCCCACGAGGGTCATCCGGGAATGTCAGTAATGAAGCAAAGATTACGATCTAAGGTATGGTGGCCGGGATTGATAGGGAATGTGAGACATTTGTCAAGACTTGTCATGGTTGCCAGCTTGTCACTGCACCTGATGTTCCGGAGCCTATTCGTACAACATCACTGCCAAGCCGCCCTTGGCAAGACATAGCTGTAGATTTTCTAGGACCCCTACCATCAGGACATTACTTACTAGTCACTATTGACTACTACAGTAGATTCTTTGAAGTGGACATCATGAAGTCCATTACCGCTGAGAAAACAATCGAGAAACTTAAACCGATTTTTGCTAGGTTTGGTTTACCTTCATCCATTAGGTCAGATAATGGACCCCAATTTGCCAGTGAAGAGTTCAAGAAATACTGCGGAGAAATAATATTGATCTACGTTTCACAACACCGTTGTGGCCGCAGGCTAACGGGGAGGTGGAGCGCCAAAATTGTTCTTTGTTAAAACGTCTGCGTATTGCACAAGCAACAGGACAAGATTGGAAAGAAATTCTACTTCAGTTTCTAATTTTATACCGTAATACTTCGCATTGTACTATAGGCGTAAGCCCTGCCGAACTTCTTTACCGTAGGAAAATCCGAGACAAGTTACCAACTTGGGAGGCAAAAACAGTGGATGATGGTGAAATCAGAGACCGGGACCTTGAAAGGAAATGGAAAGGGAAGGAATATGCAGATAAATCACGACGCGCTAAGGAAAGTGTGATAGTGGAAGGAGATTATGTTTTGATGAAGCAAAACAAAACTAACAAACTAACTACTCCCTACTGTCCCACCCCTACCCAAGTAGTGTCAAAGAACGGGAACAGTATTACCGTTCAAACTCCTGACCGTGCCCGCTATACCCGGAACTCTACCCATTTTAAGAGGTTCCATACCAGAGATTCCCACTCTGGTTCCCTACCTGAAATTCCTTCTGAGCCTAATAACAAGGCTCTACAAAATGGAGATGTGCAGAACCATAGGACGCAGGAGGTCGTTCGAGCCGACGTTCCGCCCAAGAGCCCAAGATCACCGGTCCAGGTGAAACCCAGGCCGCAGAGGGAACGAAGATTGCCTATACGTTACCTAGACTAAGCAAGACAATTCTTATACTCTGTGGTTTCATTTGATTACATTTAAGAACTTGATTGACATTCTTCATAAATTCATTATGTACTAGTGATTCTATTTTCAACTATATATTGATATTCTTATTTGTATTTACTATTTTAATTGTTGTAAAGAGGGAATGTTGTATGCTCCCGCTTCCGGAAGCGCTCTCTACTTGACTGATATAGTGTTGTAACTGATAGTTAGTAGTTTGAGTCGACCGTATGTCCGGTTCTGAATAAACTGACCGTAATGACAGGCTAGTGCTAACCAGTGTACAGTGATTAATTAGTTATGTAATACAGGTAGAACACCTCGCCTGGGATACTAACATAATGATTCTCGTTTTATAGCAGAAGATTTCATCGGAGTAACTAGTAACGTTTAAAACTTTGCTTCCCCCCCCCCCCCTTGAAATTATATGACCTTCTTTTCCGCCATCAGGTAACTCAGGTCATTCAACACCCAAAATTTTTTTTTATTCAAAACATTCAAAGCAAAAGAAATAGCTAAGATAAGAGCAAGTTTGAAAGACAAAATTATCATTTGGAGTTGATAAAAGTAATCTTAATAAAATTTTCTAATGACGATGACGTGCAAATCTACAGAATGTGTCGTCGATCCGCTATTTATGCCATCGTAGTTGGTTAGGTACTTGCATGGCACAATAAACAATATTCACAAATCACAATGATGCTTGATTGGTAACACGTAAAAAAAGTAAAGCTTGTCAGGCATCTTGTCGCGGAGCCCAGCTTTACACACGATGCCTTGGCCTTGAGAATAATATCTTACTACTATTGCAAGAGAAATGCTGCTGCGGAGGGGGGGGGAGACAGCTGTGGTACTAATTTATGCGTTACCAGGTCGTTCTTGAAGGCACAAACAAAGAAAGATTGATATACTTTCATGTGCAATTGAGGATATGCCCATGCGCATACCAGTTTGTACAATGAATCGGCTTTACGATTTTACTCACTTGAATATACCTTTTAACGTTCTGATTTGTTGGGGTAGTGCCCACAATGTTCACCATTTGTATTTGATATATCGACACTTACTATTCACAACCCCAATAATAAAATATAACTACCAAATAGACTGAATTCATGGACGCCGTATCCAATGTCATTGGTAAGAGCATCCGCCCCGCCCGACCGGACAGCGGATACCGGCCGGTTCTATTCCCAGTGGAAACAATTTTAATGCAATATATTTAAGAATTTGCTATTCCTCATGTATGTGATAGTAGTGTAAACTTAACACAGTGAATAGATCAACTGGAACATTATATTTACTTTCATTTCTCGTAAATGGAGCCTTGCTGCAAGTGAGTCCGAGTACTTGTTGACGAGGGATACTCCCTAGCTCTGCGCAAAAAAAACGCGCGGATAGAAACCGGAATGATCCGCAGTGTTCGACTCCAAAAAACTGAGTAATTTTGAAAAGCTTACTTCTTTGTTTTTATAATTTGCACCGTAATCAGATATAGGCTAACAAACGATGTCGTTACCGTTAATGCCTCATAAAGTAAATACTGTTTTCATAGTCATGTGCGAGGCGTAATCCTAAATGAATGCTGACCATTGCAGGTCATACTATAATTTAGCATTTCCATCGAAATTGATATCGTAGCAGATTATGATTATGCTGTGTACGTTTCTTATTGGGCGTCACATTGTGTGACAAAATAAACCCACGCGTCCCTTAGATTCAAGCTTTCTACACAAAATAACATAAATGTCTTACTGGTTGCGTGTTCATAGCAAAACAGTAAACAGAGTATTATGCATTGAGTGGTGTTCTAGCATTAGCTGAACAGTTTACTCTTCGTGGCCAATGAAATGGTATTTCGAACAGTTAAAAGTAACCATCCTGTCACTCAAAAAGTCGTATCTGCCAGAGTGCGCCCCTTGCTGGGCGAAAAGGCCTAAAATTAGCCCCTCCCCCCCCCCCTCCTCCGCAACATTGCATCTGGTAGTCAGTAGTTAGCGAAACTACACATACGATTTTGAAATTTTTTTTTTTATTTTGAAGATAAATGTTGAAATTAGAAACTTATGTTTTGTACTTTTTTCCATAAAATTTTTTGTAATTTTTTATAAAGCTTAAAGTTGAACGGTAAATTTTCAAAATATTGACCAACGTATCGCAATTTTTATGAGTTAAGACCAAATATTATATTAATTTCGAAAATCGATACAAAAACATAAGTCCTAGTAAAGTTTTATGTGAATAGAATAAAAAAAACATTATGCCGATATGCCACATTGTGGGCCGGTTCTAACGAAATGCTGGGACACGCATCGCATCCGATATTATAGCTACTCCTGTAGCAACCTTAAACTAAGTTATTTTGATTACATTAATGACGACCCACTGATAAGCCGTCGGTTTAGTGGTGATATGTATTGCTACTGTTGTACTCTTAGAGTTTTTGCGACGTACAATGAATAAAAAAAAAAAAAAAAAAACAAAAATATTATTATTATATTCTTATTAATTATTATTATATTATTATTATTATGATTAATATTAATAAATAACTTTCTTTATAATAAATAAAATGTATGTTTTGGTATTTTCAATGACAATTCAACTGTTTTTTGTTTTGTACGTTATGGACAATAATGTAATGGAGCTATGGCCCACTCTTTTAACGACCTATACCGCATTGTAAAAACATGTTGTAAATCAGGGACCAAGGCCCATTGGAACCAAACATAGATTAAGGCAAGTGAAATCATTTAAACAATCTCCCACAAGAAATACCAAATTCAAAGCTTCTTCATTCAGTACATTTTCACGTTCCTGCAAGACTAACACGAAACCTTCAGACTTTCCATCTTCCCAGAAGCAGACTAGACATTTTTAGTAATTCACCAATAAACCGATCAACCTACGTATAACCAATTAGTGTCATCCATCCTGATCTTGACATTAAGACACGCTAAACTTTCAACGTTTTAAAAAACTATTTCTTCAAAATACTGTTCTTGAGGTTATAACTTTTGTAATCGTCATAGTTTATTTATTTTTTTGCATTTCGTTTAGTATAAGGTTTTTTGTGCACCTGAGACCTATTTAGATGTTGTTATTTTTGATCTCATTTTTTATTTTTTTGCTTTAGGTATTAGCTAAATTTTATGAAATGCTATATCGCACTTGTGGAGGTAAACTCTGTTGTTGGTGGCAATAAAAAAAATAAAATAATCATGTCAAGTTCGAACTCTAGTAGGCATAATTATGGACAAATCCTTGTTATTCCTTTGATCTGAGTCCTACCCCTCCACTTGAGTTGCGTGACGTACGTTTTTTTATTAAAACAATATTTATGTATTTGTGCTGAAATTGATACTTTGTTAGTTCGCATTAAAACTTGTGTATTGTTTTTAGTTCCATATATTATATCTGTACATGGGTTGTAAAAAAATAAAATGATAACCATTTACTGGTAGCACACCATCGGAGGCGAATATGTCCTATCAGTAGGGTCAGTGTTTCCCATAAAATAACGGTAGTAGCGCTGCCAGGCTATTGGTAACAAATAACTAGGGAAAACGCCAAAGTCGTTGTTAACCGAGTGAGTGAGCCCATTGTATATAGTACCCGGTACCATTCTCATACTGGGCTAGATCAGCCTTAGGTATGTGGGAGGAAAGGGGATGTTCCTCGGCCCCCGGGTACTCAACACTTGGCTCACTCACATCGTTTATCAACGACTTGGCGTTCCATAGTAGTTCACAAATTCCAGGAATTTTTTTTTAAACTTGCACTAACATTGAATCATGTTGCATGTGGCTTCATTCATGCTACATTTAGTAATACTTTCAATTAAATCCAAAGAGTGACAATTTTGATTAAAAAAAAAATATACCTGTTATTGCTGGGAAAAATGTGCAAATCTCAATGTGAACAGTCACAATTTAGATATTACTGAAAATAATATTTCTATTTTTCCACACTGACCACAACATCGCTCATCTCAACATGTGAACCGTAGTCGATTGATGCACAGACAAACCAGTATTTCATAGCAAGCGCGAGGGATACGGAGTCATGAATAAACAATTTAAACAGTCAACATAACTCTGTGACAGCGTAATGATTGAAACTGAAGCCTAGTTTTAAAATAATGTGAGGAAATAAAGTGTGTGCATTGGATACATCTCGCATTATCTTGTAGTGTTCACTATATTTCTTATCGGGTGAGTCCATATTACTCAAGATTCTTACATGTTATTAGTAAAAATAAAAAATATGCTTTTATTCCTATAGGACTTGACGTGAGCCACACCCCACTTAAGAGAACTTCAGCTGAAGAGAGCACAGTCTCCCACTCGGAACCGACATCGGGACATACAAGGACAACAAGAGACATCCTTGCACAGCGGAAACATCAAGGACAGAGACAACCTTGCACATCGGACATCAAGGACAACAGAGACATCCTTGCAACCTACGGACATCAAGGACAACAAGAGACATTCCTGCACATCGGAACATCAAGGACAACAGAGACATCCTGCACAAGTACATCATCTAAGAGAGTGAATCCAGAGAACTCCAGCTCCAGACAGCAGGACGGACCCTGGACCACTTTTCTCCGAGTCGTTGAATGGTATGGAGAACTAGCTATTCTTGGTAAGAGCTTACTCTCACGTAGACCGGACTCGCAAGCAATTAGGAGTATGGCCAACATGCTGTGAAAAGGTCTTGGAGATAACAGTTTCTATTACACTTTATGTTCATGCATCGATTCTGTTCATATTCCTTAGTAGTTACAATCATTTACCATTGGGCTTTTTCCTCAGAAATGGGCAGAGCCAAATAACTAGCTTATGCTTTAACTTAAACGGTTTTTGTACTTACTTGAAGTTTTTGGACTTACATTGTTCAATTCAATTACTATTATTTTTCGTTGATATGGCCTACTAGTTCATGCAAAAGCAAATTCAGATTCGCGCTATTCTGCACTTGACCATCCTTCCAGATGTGAACTTATTAAATGTTGTCAACAAGGCAGAATTCAAGTTCGGTGATGTCAGCCTAAGAGAAAAAAGTGCTCGTTAAAGTTGATATTGAATCGTCTGGTTGTTTTATAATTTCAGGTCTGTTACACCAGTTGCACACATAGATGTTGACTTCTCGAACTGGTCAGCATTAATAGATTTCAGTCAGGAGAAAGGCATATAACTTGATGGGATAGATCATTCCATGGTGCAACACATCGATCTTAACGTAGTTCATCGGGATAATCTGATACTGACTTCTAAGTTAATATCTATTTAGTGTATTTTCTAATATAAGTGACGTCACGCAGTTTGACGTCCTTATTACACGGCAATCCCTACAACAGTAAATGTAGTGAGCAGCACTCACATCATAAACGCGATTTGGGTGGATTGCAATTCTCTTGCCCTATATTTAGCGCGGTCTTTTACGATATATATTCTTTATGTAGGCCTATGATATTGTTACGAGCTTCTAAAAAAATTTGTAGTAGCAGGATACTCTGCCTCTCACTTCGTCGTTAAAAGTAACTTATTTGAATCTCGAGTGTGAAGAGTTTTAGTTTAATCTTTGTAATCCTATGACAGCTCAAAGAGGGTAAACCAGGCCCGTACACGTGAAGCCGATAGTTACGTAAACTTGATAATTATCGAGAAAGGTGGGAAATGTCCGCAAGAGGTACAAATTGCTCTTCACATGTAGATTATGATATACCACCCAGATTAGTCCAGTGGAAGATTTATATCTGTCAAACATTTCTCATATGATTCTAATCACTACGTTTGTCAACTTAACAGGTTATATAAGGCGGTCTAAGTTGGTGAGCTGCGATCTAAAGCTTAGAGAGCAAGTTAGATATTATTACAACACGAAAACAACATAATCACACTGATTCACGAAGCGGAAGCAGGACCCACATCACTATTCATTGCTCTTCGGAATTAGTTTTTCTTCACTTAATGTCACACGGCTACAAAGATGTCAGCAAGGTGCATCTTTGATGTATATCAAGAAATAGAAACTTGTTACGAACCTAACCCACAATGTGAGAGGTTTGTGCTTTCAGAGTGTCGGAGAGCACGTGATACGTTCTGTTATATGCCTAAGTGTACATTTCATAATATAAATCCTGGTTGAGCAAGTTATTAATCGACGATGAAGTTAGTTGTATGAATTGTTTACAGATTTCTTTTTTATTTTTTTTTATTTTACGATCACCGCGCTGCACTGTGAAAACACACCAGTCGAATGGTTAATGATATTCCACACAATCAATTCCGTGTATGTCGGTTTACAAAAACGCTCAATATTTTGGCTTGTTTTACTTTTATGTCATATGACTTTATCAATGCTTGTATATGTGATATTGGTAAAATTCGCCTGTGTCTACTTGCAAATCCTTAAAATCTGTCGCAATTTCCGTTAGCCCACAATCTACTAATGGTGTTTATGACAGTTCCTCTGAATTAGTGACCAAAGTTATTGGTTCCAGAGGAAATAGGGGTCAGTTTCGAGTACCAAGTGCATTCATTTTCAGGGACCATCTATCAAATTTGTTGAATAAGACTGAAAGTGAAAATGTAGATCAAAAATTGAAACGTGTAAGATAAGTGGTGATTATTTGATTTCTTTTCTGTTATTATTTGTGAAGCGAGCATTTTTTATGTAGCAATTGTTCATTACTGTCATTAAACCATATATGTAGTTTCTACATAGAAACACTTGGTAGAATCTCTATGAAAACATCGATAATAAATAAAAATTGATGTTTACACGCTTAAGGAGCGCTAAGTGTTTAGTGAGTTAGGTTGTTTGGCAATAATTTGGTAGCTTTTTATGTTTTACTTGTATGAGTGTTTCTATCATTCTCTAATTATTTTCTGTGGAAAACATACATTTTCAAAACAAAGCATTCACTATTTTGTTATTGGTTTGTCTCAAAAAATATGTTTTTAGTAATACAATAGTGGAATTAAATAAATCTATACTTTATCTCAGATAAGAAATTATTGATATATTAATAAATTCATTACAGTGATCATTATTTTGATAAAGATTGATACGATTGACCATGGGAAAAACAATTGAAATCAAATTCTTAAGACCGTTTTGATTTGTTGCTCCTTCGAAGAAAGTGTATATAAAACACGGACCGTGGAAATAGGTGAATGTATGACACGGTTTCACTTCCATATAACGACAGCTTGTTGTCGAATACATATCACCATACTTTTGAGCGTTGTGCTGATTGTTGAAGACAAATAATGTAACATTATATTTATGTAAGTTAGTTATCTTAAGTAAGAACCAAGTGGAACTTATAAACTCTCAGAAAGTATTTAGTATTATTATGCTACTTATTAATGGAGAATGGATAAAGGAGAGTATCACAATACACGAGATTTTTTGGGAGCAAATAAACAAGTAAATGATGGAATAATGGCACAAAGAGTTGCGTATATTAATAATGCTACTCTTTGTATAATTATGTACGGTATAAAAGAGGAATGCTTGCCACTACTCTAATTAAGTTTTGGTTCCAATAGAGGAGGGTCAGTGCGGAAAAGATTGACGCACATAGTAGGAACGTAGAACACACGCACATAAACAAAAACTTGTAGAAATACAGCCAAACCTTAAAACACTCAAAAGGATTGATATGTTAAAAAGAGGGCCAAGCTCATCTACCTTCACATAAATCGTACAGTGTCCATAACATGCATCCTCGACAAGATGTGACAAAATAGAATTGCGATATTAATATAACGCTAATAGTTTATCCAAGTTTTTTTCGCACTAATTATTTAAACGTAATAGAAATGCAAAGTCTAATTTGACAAGCTCTTTCGAGGATGGCTGTATATGGTACACTGTACGTTTATGTGGAAGGTGAGATGAGAGCCTTGGCCCTTTTTAGATCTCATCGCTTTGAGGTGTTGTAAGGTTTGGCTGTATTTCTACAAGTTTTTGTTATGTAGGGTGATCTCATTACTTTCAGTTCCATTTACAAAAGTATTTGCTAAAATATAATATTTTTATTCAAAGTGATTTTAATTCTATGAGTATTAGCAGTAACAATATAGGATGTACAAATATCTAGGACCCGGATCATGTACATCTGGGTCTAGGTGGATAAACCATGTTATAACGGACGGTAATAAGGATGGACCCCAATTCTTGAGTTTCGTGGGAGATGAGTTGAAAACGCAATTGAAAACGAAGTCGTTTCGTTTCGAAGGAGAATTGGTAGTCTTGAAACGGTATCGTGGAAAACGTCATGGGTTGTGAGGTGAAAGCATGATAGTAATTAAACCACTCATCAGTAGGCTAGATAGCAGTCCTATACCTCAGCACAGGCGCGAGCGTGGCAAATGAAGACTCAACCGACCATTTCAAGATGGCGGATTTGTGTTTAATTTATCGCTTTTTTAATGCAATAAAGTATTTTACTGGATTGTTTGATTATGGTTTTAGCTTGTGCAGCATGGATTAAACAAAAAAGAAAACAATACGAAGTTGATTGCATAAGGGAATTTAGTAATCATTGGTGTTAAAGGGCTTAGTATGCTTACCTGTCAACCTGGCGGCAATCTTGAGAACTATTGACCACAAATCGCTCCCATTTGAATTAACATGTAAAACTGTCATTTAAGGGCTTCTAATGTACCGGAAGTGAGACACCGACTGTGGTCTAAGCCAATTATATATGATGTCTATGGTTGAACGAGTATCACCGAAATCCAAACACTAAAAGATTTGCGTATAGCAAAGAGCTCGAAAAAGTTCTATATTTTCTAGATTGTTCCCCCCCCCCAGTGCCTTCATAAAGCAGGCCAATCGAAAGACAAGTTGTATGAAATGATTTGATGTTTGTGGCAATTATGAACACAAAACAGTTGAGAAGTCATTATCAGAACTATGTTGTGCTGGCTAGGGTGCTAGGACTTGTCAAAATGAATGTAAGTAATAATTTTATCAGTCCTATAGCCAAATGGAACTTTAGACCTACACTTTTGCATTATAAAGAATTTCCAATCTGGGCCTAGGCAGGGACGGTTTCTGATTGTTTTAGAGAGGGAGTAATGACACCTTTCTCGTTCACACCAAAGAAGAAAATTTTAAATGTCCGCCATTTGTTTACGTATTGCACTTCCCGCCTAACTCTCTTATACCGTCAACAAGTGCCAAGTAACTATGGTTACTTGTTGATTATATGCCAAGTGTTAAGGCTATATTTTAAAACCACTATTTGGAAAGATTCCACCCCCAACACTTTTTTCAACTTTTTTTTTCCAAAAAAAAGGGACTATCAGTCTACAACCTTAATGTCCATGAAAATATGAACATTGTAGCCCCACCCGTCTGGTCAGAAATCGCGGGCCGACGTATTAGATGTTAGCAGTAGGCAGTCGACAGTAGCTAGCAGTAGCTAACATCCTTAAAGTGATTTGAGAGCATGTGGAAGACATTTTCTCACCAAGAAGGAATGGTAGTACCCAATAAAATTTGGCATGTGTTGTCAGGTACCTAAATCCCTCGATTGTGATATTTTTCACAGTTCAACATCAGGTACATGACGCTGGGTACAACTCGAAATCACACCCAACTCTGCTTGTGTATAAGGTGCTGAATGTGTAGGCGCACCGCGGCTTGCTGCGGCGCCCTAACGGGCCACCTAGATATCCAGAGGGTTACGTGAAGGAATTTTCACCAGAGAATGGCCCATTCAGGTTAGTAATATGCTTTCCCATACTCGAGCTTTCTCTCTCGTCGCGGCAGAAGGAATAAACTGAGGCAATCGTTAATACTTCAACGTTAGGAGTTATTTATCAGACTTTCAAACGCTTAAGTCCCGCCGCGTTGATGGATGTAGCGTAATTTTTTTAATAACGAAAAAAGCGTCAAATTGTGATGTTTTTTAATAAGATCATTTTTTCGATTACGCTCAAATTTCAACCCCCCGAAAATATCTAACTCATAAAATAAAAGTTCTGTGAAAAAATCATTACAATCGGATAAAGCATGTAGGTTTTATTCGTCGAAGAAATGTTAAAAATTAGACAAAAAATCGTAAAATTGCGATTATCATGAGAAATATTTTTCGATTGCGACTCAAATTTCACACGAATATATGAGAGTTCATAAAATCAGGTAAGATGAAAAAAATCAATACAATGGGATAAAGCATGATAGGAGTAAGGTGTATAAGTCGAAGAAATGTTTTAAAAAAGTTTAAAAAAATCGTATAAATTGCGATTTTTATAAGAAAATATTTTTATGATTGCGCAAAATTCAACGAATATAGTAATTTCTAAATTAAGGTTCAGGAAAAAATCATCCACAAATCGGATAAAGCATGTAGATGTTATAGGGCGAGGAATTTTTTATAAAATCGAAAAAAATCGTAAAATTGCGATTTCGGAGAAATAATTTTGATCGATTTTTCCCCCGTGCAGTTCTTCGTTCAGACGATTTCACAGAAATCCATAAAATTTCATCGCAATTGGAGTATGGTTTAGCGTCAGGAATCGTGTCACAGACACACAAAAAGTACAAAAAAAAAAAAAAAAAAAAAAAAAAAAAAAAAAAAAAAATAACATTCCGGAATTTTTTTCTCCGGTGTAGTGGAAATGGAATCTTCGCTTCGCTCCGCTACGCTCGCTACGCTCATCCAATTACAATGAACTAAAACGTTTTGTTTATTTGATAAGGGGAAACATGCCAGCCTTTGTCACTCGTCCTGGTCTAGGTGTTGGGTTCTACACTGTAAAACCGCGCATCATAGAACAATCAATTCTAAAGATGCTATTAACTATTTTTAAAATTTCATAATTTTTGATTTTATGGGTGGAGGAAAAATAATGTGAAATATATGAAGTAAAATTCGCATCTATAATTGTTATTGTTCACTTATGCCTACACTTGTCTCTAATATATGAGCCATACTCGAATTCAACAATTTATCTCTTTTTCACATGACCAGCATTTTTTTGAATATAATCAAGATATTATGTGAATTGTCTGAATAACATCTTTTGTTCACTATCTGTTCAAATGTTGGCTAAGAAAATGTGTTAAATGTAAAAAAAAATAATGTATTTTATTTTTGCAGAATCAATTTGAGCGGGACATTTGAAGTCGACCCACAACACGAATACCTTCCTAGGTTGAAGAGGGCTGATGACTGCAGCTCCAGCTTCCAATCATTATGCGCGGGCCTAAAGAAGAGAATTATAGCTACGCAGCATCGCAAAACACCGGATGTCGGATGCAGGGCGAGACTACAGTGCACAGTGGCGCCCTTGCATGACATCTCTGGACACTTGTGTCTTCTTACAATCAAGTAAACCTTACAAAGTGTTTGATAAGTAAAAACATGTAAAACCCGTTTCAGCTAGTGTCACCTAAATGGTTATGACATTTACTGCTTAACTACATGATAACCAAACTATTCAAAGCTCGTATTCCGTGCATAATTAAAAGACCGATCGTGTTTTATTTGATGACATACTTTGCAAATTTATTTACAAATCAAGATTGATTTTGAGGAATGATTAAACACATGCGAGATAAATTGATTAATTACTCCGAAGTTTACCGACGGAACTTTAAATACAAAGAAAAAGCTCTATCCATTCAAAACCATTCTGGTACAAATACTCTTTAGTCGCATGTCTTTTTGTAAAACTAGTGGTACATTAATGTGTTGGTAATAATTTTATGAAATTGTTGTTGTATAGATTTCTCGAAGAATGCTGGAGCCATAATATGTTGAAACAACTCCTAGGAACTACTAACCCCAGGGACGAGATACAGCATGAGAAGACGATGAACCAAGGAGGGACGCACCAAACGCAATACATCTAGCCCTAACTATGGAGAGAGAATCGAACTCTAGCTAGCGAACAAGAAGACGTAGACGCCAGAGGATAACTGCGGCATTTACGAATTACTCTGAAGGTAAACTAAACATTAATCGTATTTTAAGCGTCTTTCTGATTTTTTGTTTGGTAAGGAAATACCTGAACCACACTACTGCGCGCGAGCGTTAGTTTTTAAAGTTAAACTTCCAATGCGTTATTAATTATTATATTTGCAATTAATTTTATTTACAAAGTTAGCCGATTTGAGGATAAGATTGAGAAATTGAAAATAATATCGCTCATTGGTTATTCTTTCACTTGTTCCACCCACTTGATTTCAACATAGGAGGTGTCCGTAAATTTTAAAACTCTAGTTGTTTACGTATTTACAGTATGTAAGAACTTTTATCCTTACAAGATTAAATACAAGGTAATATGACGCATTTATGATTTACTGTGATCTTCATTCTGATATCAATTGCTTGTTTGTTTATTTATGTTGTGTGTTTGTTGTTGATTGTGATAAATATGTTAAAAAATAATGTATTTCTTTCTAGTTATCCATTTCATCCAGAACATCCTGAACAACACCAGGCATAACAACTGCTAAAAACCAACTGAGCACACCTCCCAACGCCAACTCCAGCATTACGTCGAACGACGGACGAAGAGATAAGCAAAGGTCAACTTCTAAACCCACAGTTCAACAGCACACACAACAAACAACACCGGCGTCTATGTATGACATCTTTCATAATCAATCTAAACTCGATACTGAACATGCCTGTTTTTAGTTTTACCGTGCTGCTTTAAATTCACTTCTAAAAATAATCTATAATAAGCTGTTTCAGGCATGTGTAGAATTTGCCTGTAGATAGGCTACATGTGTGTGTATATTCGACATACGTCATGAAAAGTGAACTGTTCTCGTACTATTAAAATCGCACCAAACAAATGCTTGTCAACTTGTCATATAAGCAAAGTGAATGTCTTTTTATATTAAAATATAATCGTAAACATGAGGTAACCTATGTTTTGCACATTTCTTTGCATCTGCTTTAGATTTTTTTAATTCATTTACGGTGCACTTTTTTTTTCTTAATATTAAAATACATGTTATACACAGAACCGACACCGTAGAAAGGTGTAGAAAAGTATGTAGTTTGTAGAAGGCCTATTACATTTAGAAGTTTTTTTTAGAAGTAGTTAGTAAGAAGTATCGTTTTCTGGTAATTACCAGTAGCCATAAGTTACAGTGGTATTGGTAGTAATGTGCTCAGTATACACAATATGTTTATAAAAAACAGTCTGAAATCAAACTAAATTTTATCAAAATCAAAGTCAGACTGCAGTGTTGTGCAAACTATATTTTCATATTACCAGTATGTAGTTCTGCATAGTCATTCTTTAGACAGGGGCCCCAGTTTCAAGAGTGACTTGCTCTAGGCGGAAGGTTATTTGATGTTTGATGCTAGTCACTGCAAAATAGTTTTTAGGAGGGGAGATATGCACAAATGGTGCACGGTTTGATTACGATCAGGTGGAGTGATTGGACGGCTATATGGGGATGGAGGAGGCCGTTAAAAAAACAAAAAAACAAAATTGTGTATTTCCTGCAAGAATGCCAGTAGGCTCATATTTATCTCGAATGTAAGGTAAACCACTATCAAGCTTCAAAAATCGCCCGTGTTTTGATTACTTTATTAAACAAACATTCAAATTATGAAATGTATATTAATTTTGATCCGAATGATTCATTAATTACAACATGTCAGTGTGGTGGGGTAGGCATTCCAATCAAAGTGTTATGGCACCAGACCATGTATGTTTGTGTAACTTCAAGTATGTATTCCCATTGCTTTGCATTAATGTACTTCAGGAAACGAAATGTAAAACTTCTTCTTCAGGATGGTTTTATTAATATTTCTGAAAAAGCTTTGTGCTTGCAAGTTTTGACCCGCTCAAGTTCACCAAGGGCGAACAAAACATAGGTTAATTTTTAATTCATTGTTCAGTACTGTTTTTTGATCTAAAAATGTGTTGTAAACTAGAATGAACTGTATGTGTTTAGTGATAAATCTTATTTTATTCATATTTTGATATTTATCGCACTATTTTATTCACTCGATCATACATGGCAGATATAACCCATCTTGGGAGAGGGGAAGAATAATCCTTAAGTAATAAACTAGGGCTACTATGTACATGATAATAATATAGGGGAAACGCCAAAGTCGTTGTTAAACGAGTGAGGTGGCAGCACCATGTGTATAGTACCCGGTCTCATTCCCCATACTGGTCTAGATCCAGCTTGGGTAGATGGGAGGAACTGGACAAGACGTTGTGGCGTTTCCACTGTTATTTAAATTGAACATTCAAAATGCGAATCGTGTTCGAAACGTACTAGCGTGAAACACTAACAAATTTCCAAGTATAAAACAAAATCACCTGATTTTATTTCCCATTTAACACTCCTCAAAAAAAATATGTGGTGTTTTGTACAAAATACTAAAAAAAGTTATATAATAACGGCGTATCGTAAACCCTAACCCTCCGTGCGGTAGGCTAATATGCTTCCCAGTAGGCATGCCATGCCACGCAATGATTTCGTTGCTAGCTGCTCACTAAACAAATGCTATCGTATTTTTAAAATCACATTTTTATTATTGTAGGCTTAAATGCATTGGATCTAGCTGTTTTTGTTAACAGTTCTCAATAAACTCTTACCGAATGTGTCTGTTTAAAATTTCAGCGCAATCTGTTTTGTAGCGGTTCGGCTGATTTTCGATAAACGTACAGACATGACAGACAGACAGACAGAATCACCAGAATGAGGGCATAGTTTGAGTGAATGGAGACACTCCCTGTCGCTCGCTCCCCTCGTTCAATTAGTTCTACGAATGTGTTACCAAGGTAATTAGAAAATAATTAGAAAGTACGAAGGTTGACTAATAATAATATGTTTAAGCAGATTTACAAATTATCCATAGCAGAGGAATGTGACATCAAAGTTGTGTTGTTTATACATTAATCAAGTGCGTTGCTTAGTGGATGAAGAGAATTTATGGAATAAGTATTACGAAGTTTTTACTCATACATATTAACGGTATGTGCAAAAAAGTATTAAATGGCTAGTTATAATGTAGAGATCTTTTGAGTGTTTCATTGGTTTGTAAATTGACACATTTTAATAATATTTAAATGCAACCAAGGTTCAAAAAATGTGTAAAATTGTGATTTTTTTAAGGAAAAAAAGTAAAGTTGTTATGTTACTTTGTTACGCTTTTTGCAAACACTTTGTATGTAGCAAATGTATAGCCGAATTTGACGTTAATTAATACAGCAATTTTGATTCTTACGCTCACAGTTGTAATACAGTTCTTTGTCAAATGTCATCATCAACTATAAATGTACCCCATACTACAAACACGATTAGGCCTGTATACCTTCATTTGATTCATTGGTTTCAATGTCTTTGTGATTTAGAGGGTTTTAGGCCTAAATGTTGAATAAGGGGTATTCACTTGCTAATCCCTATAATATATGACATTGCATACATGTTATTAGGTTATGATTTACAGAGCAAAATAAATTATAGTTTTATTTAAATGAACGTGGACATTATCCAGGTTTTTCATTTTCAAGGTATGATCCATTGGAAATCATTCGCATAAGAAATAATATTGTAGGTGAACTTTAAGGCATCTTAACGTTAAGAGAATTTTGTCCAGAAAAGAAATTGCCATTGTTACGCTATGAGTTCTCTTTTCTGTATTTGTACACAACATATCCTCATTTGAACATATAACAAAGACTCATACATATCACGACGGAGGTTGGTGAATGTGAATGCCTCCTGTTTTGTACGGGAGAATCCGCTCCGTACGCCCGGGCGGCAGAGCACCTAGAGAGTTAGCGATCTCCGTAGGCGGAGCTCCAGCAGACCTTGGGCACGACATCAGATAACGTGGACACAAAGGTGACACATCACCAAACCCCAAAGTCTCTAGATCTCCGCCACCTGGCGGAGGCTCGTCTAACTCGACTCGTGTGGCCACCTAGAGAGTTAGACGATTCCTCGCTAGGCGGAGATTCCAGCAGACCTGGGCACGACATCAGATAACGTGACACAAAGGTGAACATATCAAAACCAAGGTCCTCTAGATCTCGCCACCTGCGGAGGTCGTCTAACTGCTCGTGTGGCCATCTAGAGAGTTAGACGATCCTCGCTAGGCGGAGATCTAGAGGACCTTGAATCACAACAAGCCACTGGGTTGAAAACGCGTTCACCCGGACTGATAGCGATATGGTAGGATGAGCTTTTTCGTAAGTTTATTACTTTGCGTAGGACCACTTCTTCCTTGCAAGTGCTTTGAATGCATTGTAGGGTGATTGTTGTCACGTTTCTATTGTTACTTGTTAATTGTTATTAGGAAAACCTAAACAAAGAAACTCATATTAATAACCTTTTCTTATATAGGATTCTGGGCTATTTTTTTAACTTTTTTTTCTTTCAGGAAAAGCAATTACGAGTCACATTATCATAATGTCCATGTGAAATATGACCGTTGTAGCCCCACGTTTGGTCAGAATCGCTCAAATGTCACGAAAATATCGCACTTAAAATCGAAAAAATGGAAAAAGTACGATATTCATGAGAAATATATATTCGATCGTTACCAATAAACATGGGCAGGTCTAAGTTCAGAGATTTCGAGGTCCGCTCCAATTTTCAATCAAGATCGGCCAATATTATGCCGTTTGCCCGGTAGAGAGCGAACAATTGACATATTGTGTGGCTCGTTGTCTTGTGGTTAGCCGTATCTGCTTCCAATGGCCAGACAGTCCAGGTTGGGTTTTCGATTCCCCCGAAAGTCAGAAGTTTTTTAACTTTGATATGGGAATTAGGTCCATGAGTTCTTGTCTTAGGAGTTTGTAAACGGTGACTTTGGAGCCGTCCTAGCAACGAAGCACATAAAAATTTCAGAGTTGTTCTGAATCGGCCTTGTTGATTTGGCCACGGTTGATTGCGGGTGTTCGCACTATCCATACCACTGATTGCTATAATTATAATTGGATGAGCGTAGCGAGCGAAGCGAAGATTCCATTTCACTACACAGGAGAAAAAAAATCCGGAATGTTTTTTTTTTGGTATTTTTGTGTGTTTGTCAACACGATATATCCCGGCTTAAACCAATTAAATCAATTGCAAAGAAATTTTATGGAGGCCTTCGAAATCTCTAAACTTAGAACTGCCACGTTTTTGAGCGCATTCGGAAACTATTTCTTATGAAAACGCAATTTACGACTTTTTTTCGATTTTTAAAAAATGTCTCGACTTGTAACACCTCATGCTTAACCCGATTTTATTTGATTTTTTCACAGAACCTGGATTTCAGACTTAAGATATTCGAGTGAAATTTGAGCGCAATCGAAAAAATTATTTTCATGAAAATCGAATTTTACGAGTTTTTCTTTTTTAAAACAATTCTTGACTTATTAACACCTAAATGCTTTTCCTTTGTAATGATTTTTTAACAGAACTTCATTTTATGAATTAATATATTCGTTGTTAAATTTGAGCGCATTCGAATAAATTATTTCTTTGAAAATCGCATTTTACGATTTTTTTGTTATTAATAAAATATAAAGTTAATTTCTATTTAATGTAATTTAATTTTTAAAAAAATTCTTCGACTTAGTAATAATTGTTTCACAGAACAAACAGAAAAGCTGATAACACATGGCAGCTCAATGCCACCAATTACGCTCATCCAATCAACGCGCGAAGCGTTTTCCTTAGTATATTTTGTATTTTTATTTATACAAGAAAGCTCAAAATGCATGTGATAAGATTTTACCTAAACTTAAAAGAAAAATGAGCATAATCACATCGAACAGGAAATTGGGTGGCTAAACATGGAAACAAACAGAGGATAAGCTCATTTTGGAACACTTACTAAACTGAATCCTCAAAACACAAATCTCCATCATACTTGTGTAACAAACTTGTAGAAAGAAGTAGTAAGTGTACAGTTCATACCAGAAATGGCATTTAAAACCTCATTTTATACTCTCACTCCCACATCCATGTCAAACGTTCTTTACTCACACAGCAATAAAAATATAAGAATCCCTACCAAAAGCGCTTACAAAGAAAGTAAAAAAACTTGTTCAAAAGAGAATTTAAAAAATATTACTATCTCAACAACACTGAGGTGTTGCTCCACAACTTCTCACAAAACCACTCACTACTAAATGGACATATTCCCCCCCCCCCCCCCTACCTGCTATACAATGTGAACGAAGCCTATAAAATGTTAGTCATGCAAGTGTTTAGTTTTTTTTTTTACCTCCCTCCCCACAAAAACACAATACCTAACTAACTTAACAAAAACTATAGATTTTAACAAGTTATGACATATTATGCATATGTATATGCTATAAATTACCTGTTATTAATTTTTTAGTATTAGTTGCAACTTGTAAATGATATGATCCTCATATTGATATGTAATTGATTATGTGCTCTGTACCGATGATTATGGAGACTGTCACTGCAAGATGTATTTATGTAAAATTATCTTTTGTTGTTAATGTACTTTGGTAAACCTACTATATCCTAGATACTAAATACTTATTCCTATTGTAAAACTCATACCATTTTATTCGAATCCGTTACTTGCAGTGTATGTTAAGTTGAAAAAAAGGGATGAGCTTAAACTGCCATAAAGGGACCTATTCTATCTATTCTATTATATTATACCTATTAAAACATATCGATCTTTAGTGGTTATCGCTCACTCGTCGATTGCGTCGGGGTCTGCAGGGTTGGCGTGGTCAGCTTTGATTTAAAGTCTCCCACTGAAAATCCGTTATATACTGAGTGGTCGACTCTGAATAAAAATTTTATTTATTTATTTACTTTATTATGAGTTATAAAGAATAATGGGGCGTCGCTTAGAGGGACTTTGTAGCATATGTAGCAAGCCTTTAATCCAATAAACAATATCTCTCCCAACCCCCTTCGTAAAGACAAAAATTCGCCATCGGCCATCGCCTAGTAAGCCACTCGCGGAACCTGCTTGCGTCCAAGAGGTAGGGGGTGGGGGGAGGGCAGCTGTGCCCACGACTGAACCTATATCGGACCGGACCTAGTTACTGTTGTCAAGACACAGCTGGGGGGCTGTGAAGTGAGGTGGCTCCAATATGTCCCTCAGCTATCCATCATCTCGTCACTGCTGTATTTCAGCTCGCATTAATTACGATATATCTGTTACTTTGGGCCTAATAGCAATCTACACACGAGGACGAACAATATCACTCATCATTTCCCTTTTCACGCTTGTCCATGATATTTGTAACAAATAATCTTTTAAATCGAATACTATGAGCCGATTCCTATCTTCCTCTTGACTTCCTAAACGTATCAATAAAACAAATTTCACAGCTCAAGAGTAAACGTGCAGACTCTGATTCGGACGGCCTAGGTCGATTACCCGCCACCGTCAATGCCAACTGAAAGCGTTTCCAAGGTTCGCCAATTAGCTGAGTCCTCTAAAACGCCTTTGGAAATCCCTTCATAGATAGGGAATATTCCAGTAATATTTATAATTTATTTTAATTCTTATTCATGTCTAATAGTCACCTGCACTTTTTTTTTATTTAAAAAAAAGGTTCTTTCTTGTGATAATTTAAACGAGAAGTAAATTGGACTCCAGTTTGCGCGCCAAAAACGAGCGTGCGCCATCTTTGGACCGGTACTACGTCATAACTGTGCTGAGTCAAGGCCAATTGTGAAACTAAAATGTACGTATATTGTACATATTACCTACAGACGGCGTGCTCGCCCCCATCGCTCAACACAAACAACTCCACAAGGATGTACATTTTCACCGTCTTTTGTTTTTCTTTGTTCGTATGTGACAGGAAGATTTCGCGAGATCAGTGTGATAAAGAATAACGAGCATTTGGTATTGAATTTTTGCATAGCCTAGGACTATCATGGTATTCTTAATCTTACAATAGGCTCTTAATAGTCATCAAAGTAAGGTTGTTTGAGCGGGGTGTGTGTCAGAAACACGAAAGTGCGGGTGTTAGGTCGCAAGTTAACGCCTAGGCTGTCAAGTGAGAAATTTTAGTAGTATTCACATACCAATGCCTATATCCTACAGGAAACGATTGGCCTAGACTGGTGTATTAAAATAATTTTCTACGTCTAGGCCTAGACCTAGGACTGTTTCAGTTTTGTTTTTTGATTGCAAATGTCAACTTTTCTGTTTTCTGGCTAGCGTTAATGTAAAATGTCCGAATTGTTTTACATTACTGTAGGCTACGCTAGGCGCTAGTTTGTTTAAAACACCGCACGTCTTGATTATATCTCGATCATTACTATAATTACTATTCCAACATCTTTGGTCTGGATATGTTTATCCAGGACGGCGTTGGATCAACACAGTTCTGAAGTCACAGTCTTTTGACGCTTAAAAAAGTGACTGCTTTTAAAACGGCTATAAATCAATGGAATTATTATGTTCACGGAAAAACAAGTACATATTTGTAATCCGGGACGAAAGTACTTCTTCTAAAAATTCTATTCGATACAGTATTGGCGGAAGTGGAATATTCCCTATTACACATCTTCAAACGACTTGAAGTGAGATTTGACACTGCCAACGACAATCCAAACTAAAAGTTTTCTAGGGTTACTTGCATTGCAAGTTTTTAGATCTTGGTGAGTCCTCTAAAATAGCCCTCGGAGATTCCCTTGGCATACGTACGAATCTACAAACTACCTAGTTAGAGAAGGGGGGCATGCAAATTCACTCACTAGAGAGTTTTCGGCGAGTAATGAAAAACAAGGGAAACCATTTTCTTAAAGAGCTTAGAAACCAAACCACATTTCTGCCAAGATTGTCCTACCCAGTTACCCACCCAGTTACTTTGATTCATCATCGAGGGTACACTATTTTACAAATAATTTGTGCCTCGTTCATAGCAGGGTTCCAATTCCATCGTCAACCATTTACACTGGCCCATCATATGATGGACCAAAGAACACAAATGCATAATTTAAGAAAGGTAGGCCTACAAATCTTTCGAATTGTAACGTTGACCAAAAAGCTATAGGCCTATTACAGGTTCTCGTAAGAAAATCATCTTTGTAGTAAATTTGCCAAGGACCATTTTGTTTAAACGTTGAAGCAATGAAATAGGTGCGGATTGAGATTATACAACGATATTATTTTTATTTTGTTGGGCCTAAGGGTCAAAAAGGCCGCCACAGCAACCGACTTTGTAAATACGTGTGATTCTTGCCACAATCTCGACGGAGCAAACGTAAATCAAGGCGAGATGTCACATGGGAGTGGGACCGAAAAACTTTGCATCTGATTTGGAACGGGACCTGTTGTATCACTATATTGGTGCTATGATTGAGCGAATGACTGCAAATGACCTCGGGTTCGAATCTCGTAGTGATTTTAGTGATTTTATTTGATCTCAAATTATGATTCTCGATCATCGGCATTGAAATATAGAATCCTATGTCAACACTAAATAGACGATGTTTTTTTTTTTTAAAAAAACGGTAGATGCAAAATTTTTGTCATGAAGTGAATATATGTAAAAAAAATAAAACTGCACGTCGCAATGCTCTGGGACACCAGTAGGCCGATGATGGCTGTAGTAACCATCCATACCAATTGCGACAGAATATTTTAATTTAAAATATGTAATTTGTGTGCGAGGCTAGTAGAACAGGGTGGATAGACTTAGTAGAGCCAGTGCTACCAAAGCAGTGTTGAATTCAGGAACCCCCCCCCCCACCCCCCCCCCCCCCACCCCCCACCCACCCCCCCCGCCACCCCTTCATCCCGTCGGGGGGGGGGGCTATTAGATACCGTGGGTATAATAGGTACCAAATACGGGGGGTTTGGGGGGCGAAAGTCCCCAACTATAGCGCCGCCGGCGAAAAATTTGAAAATCAGGTTCTCTAGAGTGCGTTTGGTGCGTTTTAGAAAGAAGTGGTGGTCTGATGCCAATACCAAAAAATTTAAATGGTAGTTTTGTGTGTTGTGGACGCTAAAAGTTCCTAAATGACCCGCTGATGAAAACCTTCCAAACTGCCTGGATTCACAAAAAACGCGTCATTTTAGACAACGAAACAAATACAATATTCTGCCACACAGGGTGAAAAACTTTTTTTTTTTTTTACCAATCACGGCCCGATTTTTTTAAATTTGACCAATAGGAAGCAAGTATCACGTGTTTAGCTAATATACAAGGAAAACGCGTTAACCCCTCCTTTTACAGGATGCCTACGTATTTTACCTGAATAATAGTGTTTTCGCAACGAAAAGTACATTGACCATTTACCCAAAATGTTAGTCTGTATCCAGTCCTGCAAGCGCATATCCTCTCAAGGCGCGGACTGCCGGGCCAACCTACAAAAGAAGACATAAATTGGGAATTCCCTAAACAGAAGGCGGAGCCCTTTCGAATGACCATACTAGTTACCAAATCTAGTTAAATAAATTGTATTTAAGAGTTCTACCCAATCACAGTTATCATGAACTGATTTTCAGTGGGGGACTTTAAATCAAAGCGCCCAAGCCAACCCCTGATAGGACCACGACTCAATCGACGAAGGTGAGCGATAACCAACCAAAAGATGATATTTTTTTATAGAAATATAGCAATCAGTGATATGGACAGTGCGCACACCCCGCGGATCTACGCCAGCAAGAATCAAACAAGGCCGATTCAGAAACAATCTGGATTTATTTGTGCTTCGTTGCTAGGCGGCTCCAAGTCACCGTTACAAACTCTAAGACAAGAACTGAGGACTTAAGTCCAAATCAGATTTAAAAAACTTCTGACTTTATAGCGGGAATCGAACCGACCTTCTGATTGGAAGCAGATACGCTCAACCACAAGACCACGTACTCCTCTTTTCGTAATATCTGCCTATTTGGTTACAGTTACAAACATAAACCTCAACAACTTCAAAGCAATATGTGTGCTTGTTTCAAAAACGGCAAAGTGACATTCTAAAATGGAAGGAAGATAATAGTGCATGTAGTCAATTATTCCCCGGGGGGCTTCTCCCCACGGGATAATAGCTGCATTCAACACTGGTACCAGAAGCAGATTGAGATGACTCAATCTCAGGACGATAAACTTGCTCACAAACCTATCCCTAAAGCAGGGTCACACAGTCAGTTTGGAGAACCAGTTCAAATACAAAGTGAACCGGATGGCGGTTGCCAGAGTGCTGCCTCTTCCGGGGACCGGCATTTATCAGTCGTATACTACATTAGGACATTCCATCGAACAAGGCTAACAGTAAAACTGGCATAGCCAAAGCCAGTTGCCCCACATGATACCGAGACCTATAACCTCCATAGGACCAATTGCTATAGGCTATAGTGTCTACGGGTAAATCAACGCATTTTTTTAAAAAAGACACAACTAGCTATATATTAAGCTACTGTGGCATCATCCCTAAAGCATGAAACACTTTTCAAAATGAGAGCAAACGTAGTAATCACAAACCAAGCACTCGTGATAGGCTAGGACTATGGCGCACTAGGCAGAGTGTGGGTTGGGTGCAAAACCGGTGTCCAAAGAAGGTGTCAAGAAAACCAATTTTCCACGAAATAGCATAATATAGGCATAACGGTTGAATGTGACTTTATACATACCCCTTCAGTCTAATTGTAACGGTTTCATTTTGCAAACTTGGAATGAAACAATTCAGATGAGCCGTGAAATTTTGAGTGGAACATTTCCGAAATCTGATTTACATTCTAGGCCTCGATCGAAGTCACATCTTTTTTGTAAATAAATAAATAAATAAATAAATAAAGGTTATAAATAAATAAATAAATAAATAAATAAAACGATTACTCAACACTGAGGGCCTATAGCATCAGCATTCCATCAGGACGAAATCACAAGTACTATCTACGATGTACGTTCGGCTACATACGTATTTCAACAGCTGAGTTGCAGCCGAGGGAGAGTGGGAGCATGGTGGGAAGGCGCGCAGGGCGCCATCTTATTTTTTTCCAAACCCGTAGCACGGACTGAATTTAAATCGTTATTAAAGACGTTAGCACACACCATCAATAAATCCACCACTTTACGGCACAACAGATATATACACACACTTTTTATCCGAGAATTGGCACCTGCGATGATTATTTCACAGTATAATAAACATCTTGTAGGAGACTTCAGCGCGAAGTGAGAAACGAGGCCGTCGAAATTTAATCCAAGATGGCGGCCGGCGCAGCACAGATTGAGCAGTTCACATCATGCTTGGAGCACTCACCGCTGTCTGGATGTATGTAATCTTACATACATCCAAGACGGCGGTGGGAGCACTGATTGGGAGCTGCTGGGAGTCGGGTACAAGCAAAGCTTGTCTCTGATTGGCGTTGATAATACGGTCGGATGAATTCAGTTTTATATTATTATATTTAAATTACTAGAAAAACGCGTAAGTCCGCCGCGTTGTTGGATGAGCGTAAAATGGTCGCATTGAGCTGCCATGTGTTATGCGAATTTTCTGTGTTCTGTGGAAAATCATACTTAGTTGAATTTTTTTAAAGTTAATTAAAGTAAATTAAATATAAATTAAAAATTAAACTTTAATTTTTTAATTTGATTAATCGTAATTGTTTAAAAAAATCGTAAATTGCGATTTTATAAGAAATAATTCTCGGATGCGCCTCAAGATTTAAAACTAATAATAAATTCATAAAAGTAAGGTTCTGCGAAAAAATCATTACAATCGATAAAGCATGTAGGTGTTATAAGTCAAAGAATTGTTTAAAAAGAAAAAACCGTAAAATTTCCGATTTTTATGATAAATATTTTTTTCAATGGTGCTCAAATTCACAAGAATATCTAAATTCATAAAATTAAGGTCTGTTGCAAAAATCATTAAAAATCGCGCATAAGCATGTATGTGTTATAAGTCATAGAATTTTAAAAATTGAAAAAAATCGTAAAATTGCGATTTTCATGAGAAATATTTTCCGATTTACGCTCAAAAACGTGGCAAGTTCTAAGTTCAGAGATTTCGAAGGCCTCCATAAAATTGTCATCTCAATCGGAGTATCGGTTAGCCGGGAATGTGCGGACAAACAGACAAAAAATACAAAAAAGAAAAAAAAAAAAAAAAAAAGAAAAAAAAAAAAAAACACATCCGGAATTTTTTTATCCGTGTAGTAGAATGGAATCTTC
The DNA here is from genome assembly GCA_024449915.1 of Sweltsa coloradensis. NCBI lineage: Eukaryota > Metazoa > Arthropoda > Insecta > Plecoptera > Chloroperlidae > Sweltsa > Sweltsa coloradensis. The sequence continues at coordinate 4,324 of JAMZAV010015722.1, read as the reverse complement.
GATTCGTCGTACGCTCGCTACGGCTCATCCAATTACCGTTAGATAGGATATTAATTAATAATGAGGTCAACGTTTCCTTATGAATTTTTAAAGTTAGGGTATGGGAAATATGGGCGGAGGGTATTATTTAGTATTGATTCGATAGGAACTTCTAAAAAATAATCTGTACTCGCCGGGGCTCGAATCCGGGTCCTCGCTTACTGGATCTTAAAAAATAACCACTCAGTTCACAGAACTGATTTTCAGTGGGGGACATTAAATTTAAAGCAGACGCCAAAGGACAAAAGTATTTGATAGTGGATTGAAGGGTCTGGGCTCAATCCTGGTCGGGAAAAATATTTACAAAATCACACCTAGTACTTCATTAATAATAATAATAATTCTTTATTCATGTGATCGTGTACATGGTACAGATATGCACTGCTCCGAAGAAGAGGGTGGCTGGTGTTGGGCCTTCTCGTGAAATAGTAGATCTTCTTTACCAGATATACTTTATATACTTAGGTATCTATTCTAGGAGAGCATACTAAAATACTTATATAATTATTTAATTCAGTCTAGGAACAAAGTTAATAACATAAAAGGGTAAGTTTACGTTGACAAAAACAGATACTGACAAGCATATAAACATACCCAAGGCATAGGCAGGGTGCTGACATAATAAAAGACTCGTTTAGTAATTTAGTTTTGTCGGTCATTCTGATTTACAAAATTCATCAATAGATAAAAAACACTTGTCAACGCAGAGAATGCTTTTACTCTAGACTTAAAAAATTATGTGATGCTTGTATTTATGAGTTTGATGGTCTGCTGGTTTAATTGTTATAGAGGGCTGAGCATAGAGCCAATGGTCCTTTGTGTAAACTTGGATGTGCTGAAAGAGTCGTATGAATGTTGATCTGCGAAGCGTGTGCCATGGTGATGAATTTGTGAATTGCCTCATGTCCATTTTAGCTGACAGATAATGATTTTCGCATGTAAATGATAGGTTGATGATATGATATGAATAATCAGTGGCGTATCCAGGGGGGGAGAGGGACGGAGAAAGAAAATCCCCCCCTTTGAAAAAAAAGTGGGACAGGAGAAAAATAAAATAACACAAATTACCCATCACTAAAGGAGGATTTTAGTAGATACAAAGTTGGTTATTTTGTGCTTTAAAAAAGCACAGATTTTCACAAAATTACCTTGAAATAGGAAACACTTTTGGATTAAAACTGAGATTTTAGTTGATAAAAAGTTGGTGGTGGTTAAAAAATGCACAGATTTTCACTAAAATTACCTTGAAATAGAAAACTTTGGGTTAAAAAAACTGGATTTAGTAGATAAAAGTTGGTCATTGATGCTTTAAAAACGCACAGATTTTCACCAAAATAACCTTGTAGGAGAATTTTTTTCCGGGGGGCAAGCCCCCAGGACCCCCAACTTAGCCTTCGACCCACATCTATGAAAAACTTGATGAACCCCCCCTTTATGAATTCCTGGATAAGCCACTGTGAATAATTGAATAAATACTAATTGAATAGTTGATATGATATGAAGGAATTGAGGTGATAGGCTCGAATAGCGAGCAAGAGGAACGATACCCCCAAAGGAAAAAATTTTTGTTTTGCTATTAAATTTTGCTAACGTTTTAGGACTAAATGCGAGTTTATTATGGACTTATGGTGCTCCTTGCTTTAAAGGGATCGATTTTGATTTTAGAAATCTCTATTGGCCAAAGCAAGAAGTCAACAAGTATAAATCAATATTGTTATTTCATACTTCACAAAAAAACCGCATAGGTTGTCAATTAAGCCTTTACGATGAATGTTGAATTTATACATACCCGTCGGTTAATATGTAACGGTTCATTTGCAAATTGGAAATGAAACAATTCAGATGAGCCGTTATATTTTTTTGAGTGGAACGTTCCGAAATCTGATTTACGATCTAGGCCTCGAATCGAAGTCACGTTTTTATATGTATATAAATAAATAAATAAATAAATAAATGGTTAAATAAATAAATAAATAAATAAATAAATAAAACAATTACTCAACACTGAGGGCCTATAGCATCAGCATTCCATCAGGCCGAATCACAAGTACTAATCTACGATGTACGTTAGGCCTACCTACGTATTCAACAGCTGAGTTGCAGCCGCAGGGGAGTGGGAGCATGAGTGGGAGGCGGCCGGGCGCCATCTTTTTTTCCGAAACCCGTAGCACGGCACTGAATTTAAATCGTTATTAAAGCATCGTTAGCACACACCACTCAATAAATCCACACTTTACGGCACAACAGATATATACACACACTTTTTATCCGAGAATTGGCACCTGTCGATGATTATTTCACAGTATAATAAACATCTTGTAGGAGACTTCAGCGCGAGTGAGAAACGAGGCCGTCGAAATTTAATCCAAGATGGCGGCCGGCGCAGACACAGATGCGCAGTTCACATCTGCTTGGGAGCACTCACCGCCGTCTGGATGTATGTAATCTTACATACATCCAGACGGCGGTGGGAGCACTGCTTGGGAGCTTGCTTGGGAGTCGGGTTACAAGCAGCTTGTCTCTGATTGGTCGTTGATAAATACGGTCGGATGAAGTCAGTTTTATACTTATTATTATTTAAATTACTAGGAAAACGCTTAAGTCCCGCCGCGTTGTTGGATGAGCGTAAATGGTGCATTGAGCTGCCATGTGTTATGCGAATTTTCTGTTGTTCTGTGGAAAAATCATTACTTAGTTGAATTTTTTTTAAATTTAATTAAATTAAATTAAATTAAATTAAAAATTAACTTTAATTTTATAATTTATTAATCGTAATTGTTTAAAAAAAAACGTAAAATTGCGATTTTTATAAGAAATAATTTCTCGATTGCGCTCAAATTTAAAACTAATATATAAATTCATAAAATTAAGGTTCTGCGAAAAAATCATTACAAACGGATAAAGCATGTAGGTGTTATAAGTCAAAGAATTGTTTAAAAAAAGAAAAAAACCGTAAAATTTCGATTTTTATGATAAATATTTTTTCAATTGTGCTCAAATTTCACAAGAATATCTAAATTCATAAAATTAAGGTTCTGTGCAAAAATCATTAAAATCGGATAAAGCATGTAGGTGTTATAAGTCATAGAAATTTTTAAAAAATTGAAAAAAATCGTAAAATTGCGATTTTCATGAGAAATAATTTTCCGATTACGCTCAAAAACGTGGCAGTTCTAAGTTCAGAGATTTCGAAGGCCTCCATAAAATTTCATCTCAATCGGAGTATCGGTTTAGCCGGAATCGTGCGGACAAACAGACAAAAATACAAAAAGAAAAAAAAAAAAAAAAAAAAAAAAAAAAGAAAAAAAAAAAAAAAAAACATTCCGGATTTTTTTCTCCAGTGTAGTAGAATGGAATCTTCGCTTCGCTCGCTACGCTCGCTACGCTCATCCAATTACCGTTTAGAATAGGATATTAATTAATTAATGAGGTCAACGTTTTCCTTATGAATTTTTAAAGTTAGGTGTATGGGAAATATGGGCGGAGGGTATTTATTTCGTATTGATTTGATAGGAACTTTCGAAAATATCTGTACTAGCCGGGGCTCGAATCCGGGTCCTCGGCTCTACTGGATCTATAAATAAATAACCACTCAGTCACAGAACTGATTTTCAGTGGGGGACATTAAATTTAAAGCAGACGCCAAAGACAAAGTATTTGATAGTGGATTGAAGGGTCTGGGCTCAATTCCTGGTCGGGACAAATATTTACAAAAATACTACTAGTACTTCATTAATAATAATAATAATTCTTTATTTCATTTTGATCGTGTACATGGTACAGATATGCACTGCTCCGAAGAGAGTGTGAAATAGTAGATATTCTTATACACAGATATACTTTATATACTTAGGTATCTATTCTAGGTAGAGCATACTTAAAATACTTATAATAATTATAATTCAGTCTAGAACAAAAGTTAATAACATAAAAGGGTAAGTTAAGTTGACAAAACATTATACTGACAAGCATATAAACATACCCAAGGCATAGTGCAGGGGGCTGACATAATAAAAGATGTTTATTAATTTAGTTTTGTCGGTCATTCTGATTTACAAATTCATCAATAGAATAAAAACACTTGTCAAGCAGAAATGATTTTACTCTAGCCTTAAAAATTATGTGCCTGCTTTTATTTATGAGTTGATGTCTGCTGGTAATTTGTATAGAGGGCTGAGCATAGAGCCAATGGTCCTTTGGTAAACTGGATGTGCTGAAAGAGTCGATGATGAATGGGTTTATTTTTGCCTGCCCGGGGCGTGTTGTTTGATGATTGATATGAATA
>JAMZAV010015721.1:0-10980 GCA_024449915.1 Sweltsa coloradensis | reverse complement strand
TAATATTATTATTATTATTATTATTATTAATTATTATTATTATTATTATTTTATATTATTATTAATTTATTGTTTCTTTATTCACCAATATGAACATTACTAATGGGTATTTTAGAGCTTCACCAGAGATGAACACACCTCTAAGGTAAAACCCCTTTTACAAAACAATTAAATATACATGGCATTAACAAAATACAATACATACAAGAAATAACAGAAACAATTTCTTCATACTAAAACTTTGCGTAGTATATTGGCGGTTCCTAATAATGCTGCCTTTTGAAGCTCTGGAGTCCAGTGATTGCCAGAGATGTGTTGGAGGTTCTCTTCAAAACTTCTTCCAATTGTCCCACAAACTCCAATAATAATGAGAACAACCTTACAACTGACATTCCACATTCGTTGAATTTCTATTTGTAGGTCTCGATATCTTGTGCGTTTCTCTGCTTCCTTTAATACTATGTTGCGGTCTGATGGAATAGCTACAACGATGATCAAACATTTTTGAGTCTCTTTGTTTTTAACAACTATGTCTGGTTTGTTGTGAAGAACCTTTCGATCAGTGGTTATTTGCTCATTCCACAATATGGTCACATTACCATTGTCAACTACTTGCTCTGGTTTATGCATGTACCATTTGTCAGGAGTTTCGATGTTATAACTTTTACAAATGTTCCAATGCAAATATGCCCCAACCTTATCATGTCGATCAATGTATTCCGTTTTTGCTAAGACCGGACATCCAGAAATAATGTGCTCCACGCTTTCTTCATAAAGCTTACACAAACAACACTTGTCATCTACTTCGAGTTTGAGAATTCTTTTTTCGTAACTTTTTGTTCTTAAGGCTTTATCTTGTGCAGCTACAATAAGACTTATTATTATTATTATTATTATTATTATTATTATTATTATTATTTATTATTATTATTATTATTATATTATTATTATTTTTATAATTATTATTATTATTATTATTATTATTATTATTATTATTATTATTATTGTAATTATTATTATTTGGTCTTTTATGTGCTAATATTTATTTAAATTGTGTACAGTGTAATGTATAAATTTGATTGTTGTATGATGTATTAATAAACAAGAGGTCGCTGGCGCGACCTCTTGCAGTGCCTTCCCGCGCCAGTACTTTCCGCCGCATGCTCCTATCTGGTAAAATACTTACTAATCCAAAGAAAACGGAGTAATTAAACTTAATTTTTCTCAAATGAATTTGAACAAAATAAGAATGAAAGAAAAAACTGTACCCCTCAAAATATCAGTGCGGTAAATATAAGAACTTAATTGTCAGGAACACTTTATGAAAACAAAAATATGATGCGAGCTGATACGATTACCCAATAAAACATAATGTAAATTTATTTCAAAACACGATTAATACATCCTTGGGTTCAGATTTTTCTCTGTAAATGGCCTCCTGCCGTTTACTGTAGGGCGCGATCAATTACAATTTACAAAGACATACATATTATAATGAACTTGGAACTTTACCCGACAATAATCATTAAGTTTTCAGTACGGTAAAATACTTTATGAAAATCAAAATATTGAGATACAAATAAAAGTTATTACATACAAAAAAAACTGTAGAACTAACTCGAGTGTCTCTGCAGGCGTAGTCTCTTAGAAGCAATATGGATTGTTGAGGCATAACACGTCTCTGGTTATCGCGTGATTATTTCGTATTGTCATTATTTAGAAACGTGTTGATACGCCACATCTAGCAAGTGCTTCAAAAATAAATTATAAGTTTTAGCTTTCTTTCTGTTGGTGAACGGTGCGAGCGGAGGCTATTCTTATGGGGTAAACACTCCGCTACCAGTGCTCATACAAAGAACTTGGAGCACACTATCATAATGAACTTAGAACTCATACCGACATTAAACATTAGCTATTCGGTACTAACAAAAAAAATGAATGGTGAAAATAATTGATTTTTTTATACTCATATAAGACATAATGAAAGCAACAACAAAAATTGCTAATTTGTATTGTGACTTCTAAATCACCAGGCTTAATATTATGTGAGTAGAAGTTATAAAACGTAATTTTTAGTAAATCTTCCCTGTAATATATTATTTAACTTGAGAGAGATATATACATCTTATAAACATTCGGTTTTAAAATCTATTTAAAAACGCTTTGAGGTTTGAAAACATTATCTATACGCTTCGAAACTAGGTTCGGATCGGATCACGCCAAAAACATTCTTCGCGGGTTTGACTTCAAAACTGTTTTCAAAACCGTCATGTATACACCCACTACACTGCCAGTGCCACCCAGATAAAAGTAGGCCTAACAACTAAATCCAATTTTGAAAACGTTTTGAGATCATTTTTAAACCAGTTCAGCTATAGTGAAAATACTTTATCTTCGGTTTGCCCTGGGTTTCTATTAGCGCACGAAACAGTAAAATAATAAAGTGTGTCTTCACAATTTTGCCAAATCTCAACCTTATATGAAATTTAGGGCCTATAGCTAATCATTTATTCAATTCCTATGGTAAACCTCGCACAACGCACTATAAGGACGACATCAGATCAGACAAGACATTAAGCCCGGCGAATTATATTTCAAACTGAAAGGAGCCCGCAGCCTTAATCACTATATGAAACCGACTGTAAATTATATTTCTTCATAACTTGTGGCCGGTAACCCGTATCGAACTCGCAACCTCCAGCATGAAGGAGGCTCTATTGCGTTGCCTCACTAATGCAGTGATAACAGGCAGGGAATTCACTGTTAGCTGGGGAGATCCCGCACATGAAGTGTTGCGTAAGACGCTAGCAGATGGTTGTAGAATGTTTAGATAAGTTAGTAATTATCACTGAGAAATATTAGGTCAAGATCCCTGGCTATATTATTTTATGCACACGTAGTTAAACAGGGAGCACCCGAATAAAAAGTCGTATCAGAATGTTTACTCGAGACAACCCCTCGACTCGAACGCCAGACATGTGGAGTAGCCACTCAGGAAACAAAACGTAAACAAACTTCCACCGCTTACCCATGCGGCCAATCCATGATCTGTTCAAAATATTTAAATGTCTCAATACCATTGATTAGATTAATAACTAGGAAAACGCTTAAGTCCCGCCGCGTTGATGGATGAGTTTTTTTTAAGTTTTTAGTTTGCTTGGGACCACTTTTTCATTTCAAGTGCTTTGTGAATGCATTGTAGGTGATTGTTGTCAAGTTTCTATTGTTACTCGTTAATTGTTATTACAAACCTAAAAAACTCGTATTAAAACCTTTATTCTATGGATTCTGGCTAACTTTTCAACTTTCTCTTTCAAAAAGCAATACATAACCATTACCTTAATGTACATGGAAAAAAATGAACGTTGTAGCCCCACCCGTCACAAAAATGTCACGAAAATATCCCACAAAAATCGTTAAAGTACGATATCCATGAGAAATATTTCTTCGATTGTACCCAAAAACGTAGCAAGTCCTAAGTTCAGAGATTTCGAAGGTCCCCTGAAATTTTCATCAAGATCGCATATGCCGTTTGCCCGGTAGAGAGCGAACAAACAGACAAAACACAAAACAAAAACAAAACAAAAACAAAAAACACCCGAGCTAATTTTTTTGTGGGGGTCAGTGAAATTGAAGTCATCGCTTTGCTCATCCAATTAGATGATGAAATGAAGAATATAAATAATGAGATACATGAAGAATAAAATTCGGTAATTAGTTTAATGCCATTTTTTAGTCAAATGATCAGGTATGAATTTTTGTAAGTAACATTGTGATCACGCAAAATTGGTGACATACCTGAAAAAGGTTATCACTGCCATACGGTCAAATCTGTGGCACGTAGTCCACTCACAGCGTCTTCTTACGTCAAAATATATTTAAAAAATCACGTATGTTTGTATATTTTAGGCGAATATTTTAATCTCATACATGAATAAACATCAATACATAAATCAAAGGTGTTGATCTTTATTTAGTTATATTTAACGTGGTCAACCTCAGAGGATCGGGTGCAATACCCGGTTGGGGTTACCTGAAACTTTCACGTAGTTGAAGGCAAAGCAATGTTATTCTATTGCGAACTACTCATGCATCGACGAAATATAGTAGTCATTTCTATTTTCTCTTAATCCTAACATAATTATAATAGCACAGATTATATTATGATTGTTACACATTCAAACTAACGTCGCGCATGAAGGTAATCACTGCCATACGGTAGTATTTGTGGACCGTAGCCCACTCACAGCGTCTTCTAACGTCGAAAAGTAAACAATTGAAAGAAGGAACTGAACAATATCCGATTAACACTTGAATTTTGATTACACATGCTTAATCACCAACCAGCAGAACACACCTCGAGACAAAACCCAGATGGTAGTCAAAGAGTCCTGGACACACTCACAGCATCACTGACACTTCCCCCCCCCCATCACCACCACCACCACCATCACCACCAACCGCTTCAATCAACAAGAGAGCGGGCCAGAGCTTTACTCAAGTTTTAATCACTAGCTGCGACCAACATTACACGGATCGAAAGCAAAAATATGAGTAAATTAAACTTGCATTTAAGAGCACTTTTACGTCCCTCACAAAAGTATGAAATTTTAAGGAGTGATGCGCGGTTCTTTTGGGATCATGCCTGTAAAGTTTCGTTTGCATCAATTAATATTTTCTACCTCAAATAAATTCGTAGGTCTTGACGCGCGCTAAATGTACACGGATCTGAAAAAAAAATTAGTAAATTAAACTTGCATTTAAGAACACTTACGCCCCCCACAAAAGTATAAAATTTTAAGGAGTGATGCATGGTTCTTTTGGGATCATGCACGTGAAGTTTCGTTTACATCGGTTAATATCTTCTACCTCAAATAAATACGTAGGTCTTGACACGCGCTAAATGTACACGGATCATAATATGGTGTGTTATACACGGTGCATTGAGATACGCATAAATCGATACCCGGAAACGATCGCACTGAAAATACGTGAGTGTACCCGTACAACAATAGCTTTTTTCAAAATACCATGAAAATGATTAAAATAACCAGTGTAGTAAGATTTAAATTCTCAGTAAAACGTACTACTAGGAGTGCCGTCGCGTATATTTTTATTTTTTATTGTTACATCCATATTTTGAATTACATAAAAGTAAGGTATGATAAATGTTTTGCATGAACGTGTTAAGCTATCAATATTATCACTAGGAAACGCTCAGTTGGGACGCGTTGATAAGCGAGCACGTGCTATAGCTAGACCCACATTGCAAATTTTTTAACTATAAAATTTGCGCCGTTCGCTGTCCACGGGGCCAAGTTTCCATTATTATTTATTATTGGCAAGGTATTTGGGTAAACTCGTGGGTAAACCTTTACTTTGTGGATAAAATCCACCGCCATCTAGAGGACCTTGACATCATTTCTTTGGGAAAACAATTTTAACTCTTTGCTAACAAATAATACACTGCTTCCTCGATAGTATTTCGATTATTTCTAGCACAGCTTCTAGGTGGCAGTGCATAGTGGCCAGCAAACTCGTGCGACTTTTCGTTGCCATGGTAACGTTACTTTTGTTAAAATGTAATTCTCATCTACACTACTTATCGGATCAAAATAAATTTAACATATTCGTGACCGGATGGACATTCTAAATGATTTGGCCACCTCAGATTTTGTCGCCGTTTAGTTTGAAAATTTGTCGGTTTTTTTTTTTTTAATGTAGCTTTGTAACTTTTTGAACGATTTTGCCACAAAACTAATGGCATTCAATCAAGAACGAAGCTTGCGGATGGTCCAAATCTCAACTCGATCCGAGTCTCCGTTCGAACGTTACGGCGAGACATACAAACAAACAAACAAAACAAAACCAGTGACTATTTTTTCCGGCAGAGTCAAATGGAAACTCTCGCTTTGCTCGCTTGATTATGATTCTGTATAAATTTTCGGCTAGGATAAATGTATTTCCAAATTAGCAATATTATTTTCAGTGGCCTAAATTACTATTGACTTGAAAATGAATGTTTAAATTAAATTCGTTTTGAGGTGGACACCTGGCCAACGTTATATTAACAGGAGGGAATAGCCACAGGCCATTTGATGACTATCATACCCATCATTTTTCTTGATCACGACCCAAGAAAACTACGGGTACAACCTTTCGTATGGATAGCAGCTGGTATCGAAGTGGCAACCTCGCGAATGAGGATATTGCTTCTGACGCGTTGGAAATATTTCTTTCGTGAAGCAGTCCCAATACCATTAAACATCACCAACGAAGATAAAAAATTAATACTTTTTGTCATCGAACATCTGATAACGCGATATGAATATGACTTCCCGTATCTTAAACATGATCATTTCAGTACTACATCTTTTGCTTATAGTGCAATTCAAACATTTTAATTTAACTTATACTGATTTCATATGAGACAAGACATAACATCACTATACATTTAAACTCAAAACATTCTTTAGCTTTTTTAACTAAACGCATCTCAATTCTCTCCAGATATGGTCAATCAGTTCCATTCCAGACACGTCCCTTCCCCGGAACCTACCACTGCTGCGAGACTACTCAACAGATGGCCAACTCACTTACCATAACTCACTTAGCGATCACCCAGCGCTCGAGTGCCTTGCGTAATCAACGATAACCGATATAGGATGGAATCGCCACACACGCCACCCACACCACAAAAATCACGCTCCAAATATTTTTATTAAAATTCGTATTGTCCCAAATACAAACATCAGGTGAATTAGTGTAATGCCAATTTATAGTCAAAGGATGAAGGTAGAAATGTTTATAAGTAACATTGTGCTAACGCAAAATTGCTAGCAAGCAATGACTTATTAACTATTGGGGCGAACAGATTATGATACATTTACGATTATCTTAATCAACATTTTGGCCTTTCTCATAATCCGATTTCATTGCAAATTTACATACTAATACTTTACAATAGTAAAAACCACCATGCAAAAGGACGTTAACGTATGTTTCAATCTTCTACATTTAAAAAAATATAAAAAAGTCTCTACAAGATAAAAACATGCTCCAAAACATAATTTGATTGGACACCCTTGATGAACTATTGAATGAAACTAACTGTTTTTTGGCACTATACACAACTGTTTGGACATGACTAATCGCATTCGCCCTGCATTTTGGAATAATTTAGCAATAACATCGTAAAGTTTGGCAAAACGTATACACAAATATTTTGATTTCGTAATCTGAATATTTTCTGTAACACGTGGCTTCGCAACTAATAACGCCAGGAAAATTTATTTGGTAGTATTCTATTACCAAACTATCGAGGCGATGCGAGTTTGAGTTTCGTTGTGATAACGCAAAATTGATAACGGACTTTTGATGATAAACTATCGCAATGTGTAAAATGTAAAATTTTACGGCTGACTAAACTTGCATTTATAGCCCAGGAGTGGAAGAAAATTTTGTATGGTGTACCCGGACAAAATTCCGAACAAGCTGAAAATTTGCACACATGTTCAGTTCATCATTCTTAACAATAGTTGAAAAGTCCCCTAAGCTCCGCTGCGTGCGTCTTGAGATATAGTGACAAAAGGGCGTAAGTGCCAAAAATTTGTTATTTTCAATTTCAACCATTTTTTTGCACTAATATCTACAAATTATTAAATATTTCTACGAAAGTAAAGTTTAAATCAGTCATAAGCTTCAACCCATGCGTGGCAAAAGGGCGTAAGTGCCAAAAAATGATATTTTCAATAATTTCAATACATTTTAACATACGTATGTGCAACTGCAAATTATTATGTATTATTCATACGACGGAAACGTGAAATTGATCACTTTTCTTCGACCAGTGTGTCTTGACACATGGTGGCATAAGGGCGTAAGTGACAAAGATATGTTATTTTCAGTTTCAACAAACTTATTGACATTCATACATATGCAAATTATTTAAGTATTCGTACGAGATAAAAGTAAACATCTTCCCCGAGCTTCGTTGCTGGCGTCTTGATAATTGGTGGCAAAAGGGCGTAACTGACATCATAATTCAGTATTTAATATAAAAAGGGCTTTTGACATTCAACTACGTTTATTGTAACATATGAATACCTAACAATGGACACTCAATTGAAAATCAATGCATGCTGACTGACTTGCAATGGTCAGCTTGTATGAAAAGAACCATTACAAAATCGTTGTAAGTAGAAAGGACATAACCAAATTTATAAAATATTTACCCTGGCATTCTGAAACGGCATGCATAGACATAGTTAGGCGAAGATCTGGTGTGTTTCGACTGGAAAGTTTTAACATATTCAAAGCGTGAAAAACTCATCTCATGTTAAAAATAATAAAACGGATTTTGAAAGGGATTCGAGCAGGAGCTGTGGACAACCTAGCTTGGGCTTATCTGTCTGTAGTGTCACATCACTGCAGATCATGAGCTGTGACTCTTGATGAAATATAGTGGCAAAATGGCGTGTAACAAAACTAAATAATTCAGTCATATGATTTAAAATATTTGCTTGTACGTTTGCCAGATTATCAGCCCGCAACATATTGAAGACTTGAAGGTCATCATCCTCGAGATGAATCCCAAACATGGCACTTAACTGACATTAATTTGGTGTCCAGTTACCCTGGTCGTACTTATAAAGTAATACAATGAAACCGATAGTGAAGCGTAAAGATAGAGTACATGTCCCTTATTTCTTCATTGACAAAAAGCATAACTGCGCATCACTCACATTGAAGTTTATCTGCAACATCAACACTATTTAATAGCAATTTTTGGATAATGGTGATCTGAAGGACGCTTTTGGCACAAAGACGACTTTCACTGTTCGACGAAATCTTCTTTTGTTAAACTACGACAAAATCACATATTATTATTGTCACAGAGTTGCGGGCTCAATCTCCCATTTACATTAAACTACCATGCCAAAACATATATTTTCCTGTAAAGTGGTCAAACTTTGCATGTAGTGTAGTGATGCCACCACCTCGTCCTGTTTCCATACTAGGAAGTCTATACTAAATACATGTTTCATGTTGTGATTGTGAATAATGCGGCTCAGTGTGTTCAGTTGTGTTTGACGGACACAGGAGACCTTCTTGTTCCAAGCTGGTAGGAATTACTAAGCTGCAGTTACCAAAAGTAAATTAGTAATGAAATATATGCAGGAAGTTTTTAAATATAAGTTGGCTTATGTTTTTCTACCGTTTTTATCACAATAGATTTTGCTGTGGTACATTCCGTTTACTTCATTGAGCAGTAGCGCTTCATTGCAACTGCGTACTGTGAGCTTTAGATTTGATATGCTGCCAGTCCACCAGAACATTTAATAGATCTACCCTTCCATCCCCTCTAAGATTGATGGCAAACATAGGGGATGTATCATAGTTTGTAGCGTTCAATGCCAGTCGGGCACACATGCAATTCAGTCCGCTATGTAAGCGTTCATTTCCCACTCGGACATTTAAAAAATCAAATCGGTATTGAAATATGTTTATTCTATCTTTGCTCATGCTCTCTATCTATCGTGATGTGATACTATAGTCAAGCCCAAGATAGGTTGTCCACAGCTCGTGCTCGAATCCCTTTCAAAATCCGTCTATGCAAGCCGCTTGAGAATGCTGCAGAAAATTATTTTATAGGTTTTGGTAGGTTTGGCAATGTCCAGTCTGCTACGTACAAAAATTTTGTAATGATTCTTTACAAACAAGCTGGCCATAGCAAGTCAGTCAGCATGCATGGATTTTCAATTGAGTGTCCATTTGTTTGGTATTCATATGTTACAATAAACATAGTTGAATGTCAAAAGCCCATTTTATATAACTTATAATATAGAATTATGCTGTCAGTTACGCCCTTTTGCCACCATTTAACAAGACGCCAGCGACGAAGTTCGGGGAAGATGTTTACTTTTGTCTCGTACAAATACTAAATAATTTGCATGTATACGAATGTCAATAAGTGTTTGTTGAAACTGAAAATAACATATCTTTGTCACTTACGCCCTTATGCCACCATGTGTCAAGACACACTGGTCGAAGAAAAGGGAACAATTTCACGTTTCCGTCGTATGAATACATAATAATTTGTACATGTCAAATGTATTGAAATCGAAAATATCATACTTTTGGCACTTACGCCCTTTTGCCACGTACGGGTCGAAGCTTATGACTGATTTTAACTTTACTGACGTAAAAATATTTAATAATTTGTACATATTAGTGTAAAAAAATGGTTGAAATTGAAAAGAAAACATTTTTGGCACTTACGCCCTTTTGCCATTATATCTCAAGACGCACGCGGCGGAGCTTAGGGGACTTTTCAATTATTGCTTAGAAGGCTATTTTGAGCAAGTGTGCAAATTTTCAGCTTGTTGTTGTTGTAGTTGTTGTTATTTGCAGTTGCACATACGTATGTCAAAATGTATTGATATTGAAAATATCATATTTTTGGCACTTACGCCCTTTTGCCACGCACGGGTCGAAGCTTATGACTGATTTTAACTTAACTGACGTAGAAATATTTAATAATTTGTACATATTAGTGTAAAAAAATGGTTGAAATTGAAAATAAAATATTTTTGGCACTTACGCCCTTTTGCCACTATATCTCAAGACGCACGCGGCGGAGCTTAGGGGACTTTTCAACTATTGCTTACTAGGCTAATCTGAGCCTGTGTGCAAATTTTCAGCTTGTTCGGAATTTTGTCCGGGTAAAAGTCTTCCACTCCTGGGCTATTAGGAACACTTACGCCCCTCAAAACAGTATGAAATTTCAAGGAGTGATGCTGTGTGCTTTTGGAATCATAATTGTAAAGTTTCGTTGATATTGGTTAATATCTTCTACCTCAAATAAATGCATAGGTCTTGACGCGCTCCAAATGTACACACATACATAATGTATAAACTTTTGCAAACTATAAGGCCGCTCCCGAGAGTCGCGCCCTAAAAAGAAAGCATTTTTAAAAT
>JAMZAV010015720.1:0-20602 GCA_024449915.1 Sweltsa coloradensis | reverse complement strand
TTGTTAAAAACCCAAAAAAAAAAAAAAAAAATTTTTTTTTTAAAAAAAAAGCCATCCAACAACGCGATAAAAGCGTTTGCGAAGCTTCCTAGTTATTTTTGGAATTAAATGTCCATCCCAAGTCCTTAATTCTATTATAATGAAGTCAAATTCACCGTATCTGTAAAAAACAAATGATTTAAATAGGTAGTAAAAGTTGTATACTTTTGGTGGAGGTGCCGGGTAGAGCGAGAAAAGTTTTTAGCTCCATAAGAATAGCATTGTTGGTGGAGGCGCCGGGTCCTCACTTCAAAACAATATTATTTCTACTTTACATCCAATTTAATTACGGAGGGAGGTAATATTGTTGTGGTATTTTTGGATGAGCGTAGCGAGCAAAGCGAAGATTCCATTTCACTACACTGGAGAAAAAATCCGGAATGTTTTTTTTTTTTTCTGTATTGTGTGTCTGTTAGCACGATTTCAGCTAAAACCGATACTCCAATTGCGATGAAATTTTATGGAGGCCTTCGAAATCTCTGAACCAAGAACTGCCACGTTTTTGAGCGCAATCGAAAAATTATTTCTCATGAAAATCGCAATTTTACGATTTTTTTCGATTAAAAAAAAATTCTTCGACTTATAACACCTACATGCTTTATCCGAATGTAATAATTTTTTCACAGAACCTTAATTTTATGAAATTATATATTCGTGTGAAATTCGAGCGCAATCAAAAATTATTTCTATAAAATTGCATTTTAGATTTTTCGATTTTTTAAAAACTTTCTTCGACTTATAACACCAACAAGCTTTTATCCGAATGTTGGATGAGCGAAGCTTAGATTTAATTTCACTACACTGGAAAAAAAAATCCCGAATGTGTTTTTTCTTTTTTTTTTGTATTTTTGTCTGTTTTTTTAACACGATTCCGGCTACACCGATACTCCAATTGCAATGAAATTTTCTGGAGGCCTTTGAAATCACTGAACTTAGAACTGCCACTTTTGATCTCAATCGAAAAAATTCTTTTTTTACTAGGAAAACGCTTAAGTCCCGCCGCGTTGTTGGATGAGCGTAATTGGTACATTGAGCTGCCATGTGTTTATGCGGATTTTTCTGTTGTTCTGTGAAAAAATCATTACTAAGTTGAAGATTTTTTTTAAATTTAATAATAAAATAAAAAAAATAAACTTTAATTTTTAATTTTTTTAATTAATCGTAATAGTTTTAAAAAAGGAAAAAATCTTAATATTAAAATTTTCATAAGAAATAATTTTTCGATTGCGCACAAATTTTACACGAATGTATTAATTTATAAAATTAAGGTTCTGTGAAAAAATCATTTCAATAGGATAAAGCATGTAGGTGTTATAAGTCAAAGAATTGTTTTAAAAAAAAAAAAAATGTAAAACTTTGATTTTTATGAGAAGTAGTTTTTCGATTGCGCTCAAATTTCACACGAATACCTAAATTCATAAAATTAAGGTTCTGTGAAAAAATCATTAAAATCGGATGAGGCATGTAGGTGAAGTTGAAGATTTTTTTTTTTAAATCGTAAAAAATCGTAAATTTGCGATTTTTATGAGAAATAGTTTTTCGATTGCGCTCAAAATGTGGCATTTCTAAGTTCAGAGATTTCGAAGGTCTCAATAAAATTTCATCTCATTTGGAGTATCGGTTTAGCCGGAATCGTGCTAACAGACAGACAAAAATACAAAAAGAAAAAAAGAAAAAAAAAACATTCCGGATTTTTTTCTCCAGTGTAGTGAAATGGAATCTTCGCTTCGCTTGCTACGCTCGCTACGCTCATCCAATTACAATCGAAATTTTACGATTTTTTTTTATCGATTTAAAAAAATTCTTCGACTTAAAAACACCTAAATGCTTTATCCGAATGTAATGATTTTTTCACAGCACCTTTATTTTATGAATTTATAAACCGTGTGAATAGAGCCCAATTAAAAAAAAATATTTTCTCATGAAAATTGCAAATTTTACGATTTTTTTAATAATTTTTTAAAACTTTCTTTCGACTTATAACAACTACATGCTTTGTTTAATTGTGATGATTTTTTTCCAGAACCTTAATTTTATGAGATATATATGAGATATATTCGTGTGAAATTTGATGCGCAATCGAAATATAACTTTTCATGAAAATCACAATTTTTTACGATTTTTTCGATTTTTTAAAACATTCTTTGACATATAACACCTACATGCTTTATCCGATTGTAACGTTTTTTTTTATACAGAACCTTCATTTTATAAACTAGAAACGCTTAAGTCCCGCCCGCGTTGTTGGATGAGCGTAATTGGTGCATTGAGCTGCCATGTGTTTACGCAGATTTTCTGTTGTTCTGTGAAAAAATTATTACTTAGTCGAAGATTTTTTTTTAATTAAATTAAATAAAATAAAAATTTAACTTAATTTTTTTAATAAATCGTAATTTAAAAAAAATAAAAAATCGTAAAACTGCAATTTTCACAAGAAATAATTATTCGATTGCACTCAAATTTAACACGAATATATAAGTTCATAAAATTAAGGTTCTGTAAAAAAATCATTACAATCGGATAAAGCATGTAGGTGTTATAAGTCAAAGAATTGTTTTAAAAAGAAAAAACCCGTAAAATTTCGATTTTTATGAGAAATAATTTTTCGATTACGCTCAAATTTCACACGAATATCTTAATTCATAAAATTAAGGTTCTGTGAAAAAAACATTACATCGGATAAAGCGTGTGTAGGTGTTATAAGTCGAAGAAATTTTTAAAAAATCGAAAAAAATCGTTAAAATTGCGTTTTTTATAAGAAAAAATTTCCCGATTGCGCTCAAAAACGTGGCAGTTCTAAGTTCAGAGATTTCGAAGGCTCCATAAAATTTCATCGCAATCAGAGTATCGGTTTAGCCGGAATCGTGTTAACAAACACACAAAAATACAAAAAAAAAAAGAAAAAAAAAAAACATTCCGGATTTTTTTTTTTTCTCCAGTGTAGTGAAATGGAATCTTCGCTTCGCTCGCTACGCTCGCTACGCTCATCCAATTAATATATTGGTGTTAAATTTGAACGCAATCGAAAAATAATTTCTCATGAAAATCGCAATTTTACGCTTTTTTTCGTTTAAAAGAAATTACGCTCATCCAACAACGCGCCTGAAAAAGCGTTTGCGAAGCTTCCTTTTTTTGGAATTAAATATACATCCCAGTCCTTAATTCTATCACTAGGAAAACGCTTAAGTCCCGCCGCGTTGTTGGATGAGCGTAATTGGTGCATTGAGCTGCATTGAGTTACGCGGATTTTTCTGTTGTTCTGTGGAAAAATCATTACTAAAATGGATTTTTTTTTAATTAAATTAAATTAAATTAAAATTAACTTAATTTTTTTTAATAAATCGTAATTTTTACGTAATTTTAAAAAAGAAAAAAAATCGTAAAATTGCAATTTTCATAAGAAATAATTATTCAATTGCGCTCAAATTTTACACGAGTATATTAATTCATGAAATTAAGGTTCTATAAAAAAATCATTACAATAGGATAAAGCATGTAGGTGTTATATGTCAAAGAATTGTTTTAAAAAAGAAAAAAACCCGTAAAATTTCGATTTTCATGAGAAATAATGTTTCGATTAAGCTCAAATTTCACACGAATATCTTAATTCATAAAATTAAGGTTCTGTTAAAAAATCATTACAATCGGATAAAGCATGTAAGTGTTATAAGTCAAATTTTTTTTTTAAAAATCGAAAAAAAAATCGTAAAATTCGTTTTTTTTATAAGAAAAATTTTCCCGATTGCGCTCAAAAACGTGGCAGTTCTAAGTTCAGAGATTTCGAAGGCCTCCATAAAATTTTATCGCAATCGGAGTATCGGTTTAGCCGGAATCGTGTTAACAAACACACAAAAATACAAAAAAAAAAAAAAAAAAAAAAAAAAAAAAAAAAAAAAAAAAAAAAATTCCGGATTTTTTTCTCCAGTGTAGTGAAATGGAATCTTCGCTTCGTCGCTACGCTCGCTACGCTCATCAATAATGAAGTCAAATTCACCGTATTCTGTAATAAACAAATGATTTAAATAGTAAAAGTTATGCTTTTGGTGGAGGTGCCGGGTAGAGCGAGAAGAGTTTTAGCTCCATAAGAATAGCATTGTTGGTGGAGGCGCCGGGTCCTCACTTCAAAACAATTTAATTTTTACTTTACATCCAATTTAATTACGGAGGGAGGTAATATTGTTTGGTATTTTTGGATGAGCGTAGCGAGCAAAGCGAAGATTCCATTTCACTACACTGGATAAAAAAATCCGGAATGTTTTTTTTTTCTTTCTTTCTGTATTATTGTGTGTCTGTTAGCACGATTTCTTCTAAACCGATACTCCAATTGCGATGAAATTTTATGGAGGCCTTCGAAATCTCTGAACTTAGAACTGCCACTTTTTGAGCTCAATCGAAAAATTATTTCTCATGAAAATCGCAATTTTACGATTTTTTTCGATTAAAAAAAATTCCTTCGACTTATAACACCTACATGCTTTATCCGATTGTAATGATTTTTTTACAGAACCTTAATTTTATGAATAAATAAATTCGTGTAAAATTTGTGCGCAATCGAAATATTTTTTTTTTTATGAAAATCGCAATTTTACGATTTTTTTTGGATGAGCGAAGCGAAGACTTCAATTTCACTGACCCCCCAAAAAATTTAGCTCGGGTGGTTTTTTTTTTTTTTTTTTTTTTTTTTTTTTTTTTTTTTCCGTCTGTTTGTTCGCTCTCTACCGGGCAAACGGCATATGCGATCTTGATGAAAAATTTGACACGACCTTCGTTTCTCTGAACTTAGAGGTGTATTGTTTTTGGGTACAATCGAAGAAATATTTCTCATGAATATCGTACTTTTACGATTTTTTTCGATTTTTAGTGCGATATTTTCGTGACATTTGGGCCAATTCTGACCAAACGGGTGGGGCAACAACGTTCATATTATACATGGACATTAAGGTTATGGTGATGTAGTACCTTTTGAAAGAAAAAGTTGAAAAAGTTAGCCAGAATCCATAGAAATAAAGCTTTTAATAAAAGTTTTTTTACGGTATAATACCAATTGACAAGAAACAAAAGAAACTTGACAACATTCACCTACAATGCGTAGGCAACAAAACAAAGCACTTGCAAAAGTAAAAGATATGCCACGCAAACTAAAAACTATAAAAAGCTCATCCTTCAACGGCGGGACTTTAGCGTTTTCCTAGTTTTTAAACATTCTTCGACTTATAACACCTACATGCTTTATCCGATTGTAATGATATTTTCGCAGAACCTTAATTTTATGAATTTATATATGTGTGTGAAACTTGAGTGCAATCGTAAAAAAAATTCGCCTGAAAATCACAATTTTACGCTTTTTTCGTTAATAAAAACATACGCTTATCCATCAACGCGCCTGAAAAAGCGTTTTCAAAGCTTCCTAGTAACGATTTTTATACAGAACCTTAATTTTTTGAATTAATATATTGGTATAAAGTTTAAGCACAATCGAAAAATAATTTCTCATGAAAATTGCAATAGGGAACTGTCCCTGGTTTCAATTATATCTTACGCATATTTAGTAATTTGTAATATTCAATTTAGTAAACATCGCAATTAAAATAAACTATAAAAAATAAAATCTGTGGATCTATGCATGTTCAAAGTTCCTGAGGTTTGAATTCCCGCACAAAGACTTAAGTACGCGCTCTTTTGGCTGTGTGACGTCATCGTGAGGTGAGGAAGGGAAGCTGATTGGGCAGAACTGTCAGCTCGCCGCCTCGGCGAAACCTCACGATGACGTCACGCCCACCTGCAATGGCGCATGGCCGTTTTCCGGCGCGAAGCCCGGTTCAAATTTTTCCTCGCTCACAGTTAGCGATAATAAAAGCCGGAAGCATAAAAAACTTTACTGGTCGGTATTTGAGGTTATTAGTAAGGACATATTCAAATTTGGTGAAGAAGGACAGTTCCCTATTTTACGCTTTTATTCGTTTAAAAAAAATTACGCTCATCCAACAACGCGCCTGAAAAAGCGTTTGCGAAGCTTCCTAGTATACCTACTACCATGGATTAGACCAAAGATGGTTGTTAGACGAAATGTCTGTAGACGAAATGACTAAAACTTAGATGAAAATGTCTTGAGACCAAAAAAATTAAACCAAGTGTCCTGGTACCAGCTACCCTGAAGTTTACCTTACGTAGGCCTACGCAATTCGTGATAACACTTACGACGGTCACTCAATGTATAGATGGTGAAAATATGTAACTCATTTTTAAATTACTTCTTTAATTATAATGTCGCGCCTTATTCAAAGTCAGATGCGAATCGTTCAGTATATAAAGACTGAAAGGAATGTTGTGTATGCTGACGTTTACATTCGACTATATTTTATTCGTTCTTTTTTCATCCTGCAATTTCACTACATATTACGATTTTTATATAATGAAATACATTCATAATCACACACATTCAGTTCTGACGTTAATAAAACATTTCAAATAGAAATAAGGAGCCGCGATGGCGCACGCAACAATTTATATGGAACGCACCATATTAGTAGGAATTAGGTACATATTATCTCGAACTCGTATCTTCATACAAAGTATATAATAATTAAATGTACAAATCATTTTGTAACTAATTCGGTAAAATTACAAAATGGTGTACCTCTCAAAACCAAGAGAGCGTTATTTTACAAGAACATAATATCATCTTTCTCCACCCGCATGTATGATATTCGCAACCATAATAGTAGTAAAATAATCTCATAACCTATGGTTTTGAATTTGTCTTATATAGTTGTACGAATAATATAACAAAACCCCAGGCTTAAATTGAAAACGTTTCTGTTGTAACGCAGGCAGGGCCGATCTTAGTTGAGGCATATATCCAACATCCGTCTTTCTTAGCACGTGCAGCCTCCATCCCAGATGGCGGGGCTAGTAATTAGTTTAGCAGAACTGCTGTGATGTTTGATAATAATTGCAAGCCATTACATTCGTGAGTACATTCCCCCCGCCCCCTCAACGCCTTACGTCGGTTATTACTTATTACACTTCCAAACTAATTATCACAGGGACGCCTCAGTGAGTTCCCAGTGACTCCTCCTGATTGCCTGCGTCAACAGAGGAATCGCTCTGCACTTTAATTATGCTATCATCATTAACGAACAGGCTCATTCTTACTGCAATGACTGTTACGTTGCCTCTCACCTCGTTCGTTCAGATTTACGCTCTGCTCAACTAACAATGCCAAGTTAGACAATCACAGATAATGAGGCTACTTGAAACTCACAAATTGGGTTGGAAGACAGAATGAGGTTAAACTACAATGAAGTTTGTTTGTAATGCGACCCTGTATTGACTACAGTTAGGTCAGTTGCCACGCTCTGTTCTATTTACTGAAGCATACGTGACAAATTAAACTCTTTTGAGAAATAGAAGAACACAAAGTCAAAGTTTAACATCTATTTTATCACAATTACATTACATCAAAGGTTGGGCGTTTAGAAAAGACACAAACGTCATCCTCAATCTTTGTTTGTGTTGGTCTTTGGTTTGTTTGTTGTCTGGATGATGTCGCAGATAACTCATAACAGATTCAATGAAGCTGTGTTTGCACGAGCCAATATCCTACGAGGTCCGATGTCGAAAGCTGAATTCGATCCATAATTTAACAGTCCTATCAACAATTGATTTATCCCCCGTGCTGAGAAAGCCATGGCTTAACTTAGATCGCGCCTCAACACTCAGTTAGTCCTGTTCAGCCATGATTTATTTATTTTATTTTATAATGTGATAATTAAGAGGTATAACTTAGGCATAGTAAGTTAGACACTTTGTGACTGGGGCCTTATGGCCCTTTTCTAACTTTCTATGGAGTTGTGCAGCTTAATTTACGATTATTTGTACAATTTCGAAATAAATAATTATAAATAAATAATAATGATATTAATGTGAAGACTTGGCAATATTAATTGAAGCGCTGGGCCTAATAACGTTGAAAGTCCTTTTTTTACAGCTATATTTTTTTCTACGGAATAATGTATGTAACACAGCTAACAGTGATGTGGTGTCACCTACAGATAATTTTTCAACACTTCAGTATAATACCTGTGTTTAACAATGGCTTGGTTGGAACAACCTATTGACGTATTTCTCTTGTTTATGCTTTACAGTTTACACCCTTCTCAGACCCGGCGCCTCCACCAAAACCTCGAGACTCACATTAATGTGCACTCGCCTTAACTCAACGACTATTGTTATGATATGAAGATGTCTGAATACTGTTCTAGACATTTCTGACGACTTATGTGGAAATGTAACTTAAACGTTATTCGGGCCAGCGCTTCGATTGTCTCCAAATGATATTTTAAACAAAAGAGAACACGCAATGTGCAAAGTGTTACTATATGTATAAACAATGGGATCTGCGGTTCACAACAAGATTTAATATGTTGAACATGACACTGCTTTACATACAAACAATAAATACAAGTTAATAATCTAAAGATCAACATCTAGTGACATAAATGATAAACTTGGACAAACCAGGCTTCAAAACTGTTAAGTATCGCTCTCAAACTGGTGTTTTAAAAGTAAATGAATATGAAATGTATGTAGCTGAAGAGTAAATCGAATAAAAGAGTGTCTTATATAAATCAGCACTCCTAAAAACAAAAAATGGCAGGACATAACCTTCAAATACTTCACAATCATCCATGATTTTAAAATAAATGGAGACACTAGCGAAGCTAGGAATTAAATTTTTACCAACGATTCTTAAATATTTTTTCAACTAAACACACAGCATCTTTATCTCACAATTAACGAAGTGACAAGGAAAATAGTTTTTTCTGAAATAACATCTGATGCATGATTTCTTTTCTCAGATGATATAAATGCGAGTTTTGAAGCGGAGAACGAAACAAATCTTACTATACGAAACTTATATTATCAAGAACCTTTTTTCTGTTTTATTTGTGGTGAAAGATATGTGTTTTTGAAACCATAAAAAATCTTTGATCAAAATTAAATTTTTCAATTAGCTATGTCAAGTAAATTTAAAACCAAGTAGGATCGTGAAATTTATTCCCCTCCCCCACAATAAAAACATTTGTTGTTTGTTAAGTATCTGTTTCACTCACTCACACTTCACAACTTTTTATGTTTTGAACTTTTAAGTTTAAAGATGTGATAAGCGATTTAATTTTTTAAAGCGGAATTAAATGGTTCATTTTAGAGCACTTTTTTTTATCCAAAAATTGCTACTCAAAGCCTTTAAAAACGGATATTCTGATGTCTCCTCCAGACTACTTTTGAAGGCTTTTTAAATGACTATCTAACTGACCATCATAATACCACAACAGAAACGATTAACAACTTTTGTCAAATCCAAAAAAAGTGTCAAAATTAATAATTTAAGAGACTTGAGCATTTACAACTTCTGCAAGTAATACATTTTTGGATAAAAATGAGTTTATAAAATGTCCCGGAATGTATGTGAAATTCGCTGGATTTGGGGAGAAAGCGCTTTTTAAACGGTCATTTTTATTCTAAAATAATTTAGGTGACTTCATTCATATGGATTTATAATAGTACTCTCAAACTTCATGATTTAACAACAATCTCACTCTTAACAAACAAAACAAAACAAAACCAACAAATTATCAACTCAATATTACATTTACTTACTACCGGTTATTGAAGATCGATTCGTTCAGATATTTAAAATTTGATCAGGATTACAAGATATTCAATGACGATCTTCACAATATTTGTTTAAATAGCCAAGGAAAACATTTTGAAATATGGTAAACTTAATATCATTCCACGATATAACGTGTGCGAAATGTGTCAGCTGTAACAGATTGAAATCTAGTTATATCATGTTATTTTTCATTCGCTATGATTATATTATGAATATATTATGAAATACGTGTTGTACTATTTATTAATCGTAACCCAATTTCCTCTAGTACGCGAGTTGAGTTTCACAATTGCTTTGAGTTTCGAAGTCGCTCGTCGCCTGTCAGTCGATCTCTCATCGAGTTATCATCGATTGACGATGACGTCACATCGTGTTGCTGCTGGAGGCTGACTTCATTTGATTTGCTTCCGACTCGAGATGATTAAAAGTAGGTTGACGTAAACAAAGAAAGGGCGCACCGAGCTATCGTCAGATACACGTCGGAAGAGAAGTAGAACTGATAACCTGCAAGGTATTGCGAGGCGTCGCACAAAGACGGTGATTCAATGAGAGATTGGACAAGCTCGCGCAAATAATATCCGAATACCACTCACGTGATTCAGCTTTGAGTACATGCGTATTCTCTACATTTCAATATGTAGTGAGATATTGTTCACTATTATTAAAATATTTTTTAGACTCATTATTATTTTTTATTATTATTTTATTATTATTATTATTATTATTTATTTATTATTATTATTATTATTATTATTATTATTATTATTATTATTATTACTCTTATGAGTGCCTACATGGTATGGTAGATGGAAATAACTGTTTAAACTGTGATGTATTTATTGAGAGTGTTGATAGTCACGTGTATTTAGGTATCACAATTGATAGATTTTTGTCATGGAGGCCTCACATTGTATCCTTGTGTAAACGCCTAAGATCTTGTGCATTTCAGTTATTTAAGTTAAAAATGGTGTTACCTTTCAAACTTTTACGGTCTGTGTACATTGCTATAGCTGAATCTATTATTTCATATGGGTTTGTTGGCCTGGGGCTCTGCTTCGCTCTCTCACGTGAATTTAATATCAAACCTTCAAATGCAATGATTAAAACAATTACACCATGCTTTTTACAAAACAATGTGAACTACAATAGTATAGCCATGAAGTTTAAATTTTGTAATGTACTACCTTTATCATACCTGTACATGTATAAATTCATTTTAAAATTTTACTTTAATAGAATGTATAATGTTCCGTACGATGGTGGGGGGGGTCACGAGGTGGAGAACAAGAGGAAATTACATTTTACCACAGTTTTAACAACAAATATGGAAAACGAACAATTTTTACTTAACACCTGCAATATTTAATAGCCTTCCGTTCATCTACGAAATTTAGATAAAATATCAGCCATAAAATCAGAAATTAAAGGTCATTATCTTGAAACTATGCGCATAGATGACGTCAGTTGCTGACCACTACCCCTACCATGGCGCAACATTTTATAATTGTTTGAGTTCAGTTAAATTGAGTATTATTGTATTGTTCATTCTTGACGTTTGTTATTTTCTTGTTCCTTATTATTTAATTTAATCATTTATGGAGTTCCTAGTAAGTTTTTATGTATATGTTATTGTAATAACTCACACTTATCGCAGATATTTCATGTATTTTTGTATTTATTTAAACCACAGACAAGCCTTTTCATAAGGCTTTGTGGAAAGAAGCTTATTCCATTTTGTACATGATGTTATAAATAAATTGAAAAAAAAAAAAAAAAAAATTATTATTATTATTATTATTATTATTTATTATTATTATTTATTTATCATCAACAGGGTTGTACCCCACAAGTGTGATATAAATATATCTCAAGTCTAAATTACAATAGTGGAATATATAAAAAAGTAGTACAAAATAATAAAATACAGTTCACACAATAAGAAAGGCCCTGTAAACTTACTGCTTGACATATGATTGTGTTTGTGACGTGTGAATGTGGGTGTATGATGTGAGTGTAGGGGTGCAGTGCGATTGGAAATGTTAGTGTGTGTGTGTGTGTCGAAGTGAATGTGAATGTGAGTATGCGTATGTGTGTGTTCGCGTGTGTCTAAACATGGGTATTGTTTACGATTAGAAAATTTGTGTTTATTATTTGTAAACGTGTCGGGATCATATCGATCATTACACTGGCTCATTAGTCTTCTGGTAAGCAAGAAGCAGAATGTCCAGGGTTCGATCCCCGCTATAGGCAGTTTGTAAACTCTGATTTGGACTTAAATCCATCAGTTCTTGGGTTAGGAATGTTTAAACAGTGACTTTGGAGCCGTCCTAGCAACGATTGGCGCTTAATAAGTTCAAAGTTATTCTGAATCGGCCTAGTTGATTATGGCTTTGATCCGTGCGGGTGTTCGCACTGTCCATACCACCTGATTGCTTTATTTCCTATGAAAAAATATCGATCTTTGGTTGGTTATCGCTCACTCGTCGATTGTGTCGTGGCCTACGGGGTTGGCTTGGTCGCTTTGGTTTAATGTCCCCCACTGAAAATCGGTTATATGACTGAGCTGGGGTCATGGTGGTATATATCTTTAGGTGATTTCACTGCCGTGAATTTTGTGGTCGCTTATGCACGCAGTGCAGACGGTCGCCGACAGAATGCGCGACGTATCAGAGTACCAGTCACGTGACTTAGAACTTAAAAGATGGCGGCCTTGAGGACCAATAGACGGCTCGAATTCGAAAATTCGAACGTCCCGCTACCGATTAAAGCAGAGTCGATAAAGAAGTTGGGAAACTTCTTTATCGACTCTGGTTATACTATGGTACATGGTGGTATATATCTTTAGGTGATTTCACTTGCGTATCCAGCAATGCTATTTTTGTGGTCGCTTAATGCACGCAGTTCAGACGGAATCCGCCAGGATCGCGACGTGTCAGTGGTAGTCACGTGACGAGAAAGTCGATAAAGAAGTTTTTCCAAACTCTTTATCGACTCTAATACCTCGAGAGATGGCGGTGTGTATGCACTGTATTGAAGGCCGTGCATTCAGATCCGTAGGCGGAACATTCGAATTTCCGAATTCGAGCCATCTGATTGGTCCCCTAGGCCGCCATCTTGTAAGTTCTATGTCACGTGACTACCACCTGACACGTCGCGCATTCTGTCGGCGACCGCCTGCACTGCGTGCATTAAGCGACCACAGAATTCTGGCAGTGAAATCACCTAAAGATATATACCACCATGACACACACCATACACCGCCATCTTTACGAAATAGAAAATGGCTCCAGTCGATAAAGAAGTTTCGGGAGAAACTGCTTTATCGATCCTGATGATACTCTGTCACGTCGCGATCCTGGCGGCATCCGTCTGAACTGCGTGCATTAAGCGACCACAAAAAATAGCATTGTGGATACGCAAGTGAAATCATCATGGAGTGGTTAGACTCTCAATAAGAATTTATTTATTTATGTATAAATAACTTCTTCCATGATGGTGAATATGATGATAATCAAATACAAGTTTTGTATTAATAATAATATATATAAACAGCACGAGCACGGGAGCACCCAAAATAGGGAGCAAAGCCACTTAAAAGTCTGTGGAAGTGGATGCTTAATGGATAAATGCTTAAATAATACTAACTGCATGGTATCGTTATATCTCTTATTGTATGCCAAGGATAATTACGAGGTTTTTTCATAACGAACTTTGGAGCAATGTTTATTGAGGCCCAGTATTACTTTTGAATTAACTCGCTCCTTATCCCCCTGAAAATATTTAATTTTCCAAAAACGTACATTTTTACTTGTTGCGCTAGGATTTGTTTTAAAACCGGTGCGCGCTTCGGTTTTAATACGGGTTTTCAAGTATACATTTTGTTTTGAAATCGGCTAAGTGATGGTCTTTAGAATCGAAACGGCGAATTTAGTTCAATAGGTGTGTCGTTTGGATGGGATGTCGAACGAGTTAGTTGAAAAGTAATCCCGTGGCGCACTTATTAGCATTGACCCAAAGTTTGTTAGGATTTTTTTCGTTAATATCCTTGGACTACAAGAAAAGATATTGCGATATACCAGTTATCAAGGCAGAATCTAAATCAGCAGACTAGTAATCAACAGATTGTCGAAGAAAAATACAAAAATTAAATAATTTACTGTGCATTGATCTTTTTGGTGGAGGTGCCGGGTTAACTACCATTACAAAATATTCGTTGTTTGTTCTCTCCCTTTTTATGGAAGAGGTGTGTCGTAAAGAATTTTCAAACTTTTTTCTCGAGGGGGGTGGGGGGGGGGGAGGGTGTGGGGGGAGGGGAGAGGAGAGGGTCACCAAGGTCACCAAAACATTCTGTATCATACATCCTAGTTGACGAGCAACCTCTAAAAAACGCATATCAATCCTTATGTTAAACGGACGTGTTTGTTTATTTTTATGGGAGCTTAGCTCTCTACATAATACATAAATAAATGTTAATTTTTAGTAGAATCCAATAATAACAATATTAATTTTAAAAAAATAAAAAATAATTCCATCAGTACTGGAGTGTCTACCGACTAACCAAATAGAAATAAATTGTGAGTGAAGCTTTCCTTTGCATTACGTCAGTTAGGTCACTTTGTCACATCTCACGATAAAAACCGAACATTACCTCCAATAAACATACATCTTTTGTTGGCAGGGGTCTTAAACAGGGATGACGCAGATTTGGTTGGGTGATCCTTGGGGATAAGAGGAAAATTTGTAATATTTTTATACTCGTCACCTCTCCTTAAGACTTGAACGTGGTGATAAGAGTGGGATAATAACGGTAATCATCGCCCCCTATTATAGCTGAAGATTATCAAACGGCTAGCTCTTCAAATGAAGAAGTTTGTTTATTTTTCTCACAACAGGCTAAAAATTTCAGAATATGTTCTCAACACTATGACACATCTCCAGTATAAAGTAGACCAAAAGTAGTTCGCCGGAAGTTGGTCAAAACAAAAGATTAACGCAAACTTGTGAAAAACCCTAAAACACACTAAATCCTAAAATATCTGTATATTTGGCAGTTTATGGGTTAGAGTCTTGAAATTGGTCTTAAAAGTTGTGAATTAACAACGTTTATTAGAATAAGCAAACGAAATATCATAATATTGTATTTAAAAGTCACAAATTGATAAAGTGTCAAAAATTACAGTCCAAAATGATTGACCGCACTTTAGTTCAATTTTTAAATGTATTTATTGTTGAAATACCAAAAAAAAAATTTGAATTGCTATTTAGTCTGATTCTTTGGCTAAAACATTGTCGCTGGTCGAACTCTGGAACTTGAACTTCATAGCATCGTTTTATTATTCCCCGAGTTTCGGTGCAGCTCCCGCGGCGCTAACCAGGCATCAAGAAGTGTTATTTCCGGGGTACCGATATAGGTAAATAGTGCATTAAATCGGAAATGGTTTATTTTAAGTCAATGCGGTTAGTGTAGAAATATTTAGGAAGGCTTACTATTTCAAGTATATTATATTTTCATTTGAAAAAACGGCACACATACCTTTATTATGGTATTGCCGGTAATTAATAAGGAAATGCGATCTTTCCAATATTTAACGGAAGAGTTCTTGAAACTTATCAAATCACTGAGACCACGATATTATAGCTATCGAAATACCAAATACACAGTTATAAAGGTCTATGCATCTTCTCCATGTTGCATCAAACCATATGCATCTAGCTTTATTGATTGTCATAATAGGCCAATATTAGTGAAGCACCGTAATTCATGTAATGTTCTATCATTTTATTTGCCGTAAATAATACTAAATATTTTTTTACAAGATGGCGGACGAAGATCAAAGTCTGAAATTTTTGTCGGTTTCTGGCATCAATGGTGGGGATATTGAGAAGAAAAAAAAAAAATTTCGTGAAAAACTTTAAAGAATAAAAAATAAACACATAAAATTTTCAAGTTTTGGAATTTTCTATTTTGTTATTTTGGTGCAATTTTTGGTTCATTTTCTAACAATAATCCCCAACTACAATTGAAGATATTGTAAGCAGTTAGAAATAAAACACATTGGACTATTGTTGACTACGAATTTAATTTATTTGTAATAATATAAAGAACAGTGAATAGTCCAACATGTTTTATTTCTAACAATTTACTTGTTCAAAAAAGTCTCCTATTTAGCACATGGTATGCATTGTTAAAATTTATCAATCTTTCCCCACCTATATAATACTAAACCAGCCACTAGGTCAACCAAATCAAAGCATGACTTATTTGTAAGGTCTTGCTTATGTCACCTAAATAAATGAAACGATTAAAATAAATACAGACATATATTTTGTAGATCAATTATAGCATTTTCCAGCATGCAATAGGCCTACAGTTATGAATAATTATTTTTGAGTCACCAACCAGACTATCTAAAACCCAACAAAAACCTAAAAACTTAATTAGAAATAAAGGAGCACTAAAACTAAAATAAAATGGCAGGGAAACACATTAAAAAACGTTGTACAAGAAATGTATTATTTATTATTTCAATGTGGTTGATAATTAGTAAAAAGCCCCATAACCAACGCCAAAGAGTCAACCAAAATGGGGCCTTTTTTAAAAACCAAAATGGGGCCTTTTTTAAAACCAAAATGGGGTATTTTTTGTTTGTGGAAAGGTTTAAACCACCAGAGTTCAAGCGTATTGTCTGTCAAAATAATACGAGCATACTAAGAGAGATAAATACATTTGTGGAAAGACATAACCACTAGAGTTCATGCGTACTACGAGCAAGCATAGATATGATGAGATAGTATATTATGACGAGAGAAGCCATAGAAGCCTAGAAGTCTTTTATGGTGTGGTAGGTCTTGTTGCACGGAAAAATACACAGGGCGATGTCATCACAGTCAGGACACATGTAGCTAGTTTCCTTCCGACTGCCATGCTTCTTGCATACTACACATCTACGCGACGGGTGTTGCTCATTGCCAGTAGGAGGAATCATCTCAACGAAATGGCGTCCTTGCAAACGAAGCGGTGATGGCACCGTCTTTCTGCAGTGTGCCATTCAGACGGGAACATGATGTTGTTGTTCCAGAAGTTCCGCAGTTACCGTTTCTTGGAACTCCAAATAACTAGTCTTTTCAGGGCGAAGGCAGCGCCAGTCGATATATTGGTGACATTTTTTGTACAAGTTAAAACAGCTTCTTCAATATTGGTCCCGGATATTGGGTGAAACTTTCAATAAACTCGGTATACATAAATTAGGCGATTTTTTATAACTAGAAATCAAACATTTTGTTCTTAGTACGTTTGTAGATGGGAAAAGACTTACAATTTCTCAAGTAATTGAATTAAAATGTTACCAAAATCGATTCAACGATTTGACAATTGCGCAACGAACACACACATACAGATAGTTAGTAAGTCATACACATATTAATAATGACCGACAGTGTTGGCTCGGGCGTTAAGCGCTCGACTCTGATTCGGGAGGTCTCGGGTTCGAATTCGTTTCGAGACCTGCAATCCTGACTGAAGGTTTTTTCCGAGATTTTCCTCAGTCGTTAAGGCGAATGCAAGGGATTGAGTCCTCTAAAATAGCCCTCGGACATCCCTTCACAATTTCCTATCCGCACATACCTAGTTCACCTGAAGAGGGGCTAATTGCACCCTATAACAGGTTTCCCACGATAAAAATTTATTATGGCACTATGTGCGAGTCCAGGTTTTTGAGTTCGAGTCGAGTCCGAAACGAGTACTTAAAATAACTCGAGTATCGAGTCCAAATTCGAGTCCGAGTACTTCGTTTAATTTCTAAAATTTCACTTTATTTATTATTTACAATATGAACAATACTAATTTTATTTATTGATGTTCGTCTAAATGTAGCCACCAAACGTGAAGACAGAGTACCATCCAATTCATTTTTAAATGTAACTTCTCTCTAAATCATTTTAATGGTCAAGCATCAAGCACAAATATTAGGGCTAGGCTATGACATTCAGTAAGTGATATTACATGAAAATGTTAAAACTAACATAAAAGTGACGAATTTTTATTATTTTTGCCCAAAAATAGTTCAAAACTTCCAAAATGAATATAAATTTGTATCAAAAGACTCAGGTTACTATTATGGCTAAGTAAGTAGTCAGCATTGGTAAGGTAGCGCCAAAAATATATAGGCCTAACGATTTTTACGTTTTCACACACGTGCGCGACCGGCACCTCCACCAAAATCATTAATAATACTCGCACACCCCGATAGGACATTGGTTATCTTCTTGAAAGTGGCAGCACTATTTCCTTGTCTCTACTCTTAGTATTACTCAGCGGAGTGTACTTTTTTAAAGTAACAACATTATCCTTCCATGCACGATATCGTTAAGAAAATACCAGGACACTTTCTCTCCAAAATTGCAAACTGGTACAAATACGTCATTTTAATGAGTCTCTCGGGGACACCGGTACAAGTGTTCTGAAAACGCTACTGTACCGGTCAAACCGGTACGTCTGGTCACCTTATACTTATGCTGAGCTGCAGAAGGTGTAACGTATCTAGTAGACATTGTTTCTACATTTAGACAGTCGAACGCGAACGCATCTCTAGAACCAATTTATTTTTATGATAAAACAATTTAAAACAAGCAAGTTGCCTTCATGAGCAGATTGTTCGATTGAAAGACTGCCTCATATATATAAAATGTAAAATACATCCTTGGACATAAACAACATAATTAACCCATATTGGTCATTGAAACTAAAAAAAAAAAAAAGTATAATTAAAAATTAGCATAAGTTCCATTTTAACCATTTCAATATAACATCGCACTAGTACATAATATTAATGTTGAGGGTAAAAAACATTTAAAAAAAGGAATTTAACTGCCCGCCTGTTACTTCATTTTCTAAGAGTTTTTTAAAATGAACATACTTCATACCGCAACGATTTCGGCGCCCTTGTTGACCAACTTAACATTATTTATAATGTCATTACCTTATGCTGGTATGAGAAAAGGTTTATTTCTCAAAAGTTGGGGATAATTATTAGAAAATGAACCAAAAATTGCACCAAAATAACAAAATAGAAAATTCCAAAACTTGAAAATTTTATGTTTTTATTTTTTATTCTTTAAAGTTTTTCACGGAAAAAAATATTTTTTTCTTCTCAATATCCCCACCATTGATGCCAGAAACCGACAAAAATTTCAGACTTTGATCTTCGTCCGCCATCTTGTAAAAAAATATTTAGTATTATTTACGGCAAATAAAATGATAGAACATTCCATGAATTACGGTGCTTCACTAATATTGGCCTATTATGACAATCAATAACGCTAGAGTATATGTTTGATGCAACATGGAGAAGATGCATAGACCTTTATAACTGTGTATTTGGTATTCGATAGCTATAATATCGTGGTCTCATGATTTGATAAGTTTCAAGAACCCTTCCGTTAAATATTGGAAAGATCGCATTTCCTTATTAATTAACGGCAATACCATAATAAAGGTATATGTGCCGTTTTTTCAATAACAATATAATATACTTGAAAAGTAGCCTTCCTAAATATTTCTCACTAACCGCATTGACTTAAAGTAAACCATTTCCGATTTAATGCACTATTTACCTATATCGGTACCCGGAAATAACACTTCCTTATGCCTGGTTAGCGCCGCGGGAGCTGCACCGAAACTCGGGAATAATAAAAACGATGCTATGAAGTTCACGTTCCAGAGTTCGACCAGCGACAATGTTTTAGCAAAGATCAGACTAAATAGCAATGCAAATATTTTTTTGGTATTTCAACAATAAATGCATTTAAAATTGAACTAAAGTGCGGTAAATAAATTTTTACTTGTAATTTTTGACATTTTTTATTATTTTGCGACTCTTAAAATACAATATTTGATATTTTGTTTGCAAATTCTAATAGACGTTGTTAATTCACAACTTTTAAGACCAATTTCAAGACTCTAACCCATAAAGTGCCAAAGATACAGATATTTAAGTGTGTTTTAGGTTTTTGTCACAAGTTTGCGATAGTCTTTTGTTTTTGACCAACTTCCGGTGAACTAATTTTGGCCTACTTTATACTGGAGATGTGTCATAGTGTTGAGAACATATTCTTAAATTTGTAGCCTGTTGTGCGAAAAATACAAAAATCCAAAGCTCGGCTGATAATCTTCTAATATTATAGTACTCCTGTATCCTGCTTGTCGTCCCGAAGAAGCTAACATTGACCTTGAAAGATTGACAGGACTGTGTTATCTACGTGAACCACAGCGCCTAGGTAGCCCTATCACATACTACTCATCAACTAGTGATTATGATTAATTATGTATTAATGTCGGGACACATATTTTCGACTATTGCTCTTACTTCATACCTGTCTTACGCTGAAAGTTTGTAATTCATATTATGTTTGGTTGAATGTGTTATGTAGGCTATGTTACTATTGTTATTTGTGTGTATATGTGTTTGTGTTTTTGTTGTGCATAACTCGTGTCTGCACGTGTTCTTCAAGCAGATAATAAATCTAGTTTTTTAAAAGCAATACCTCCAATGATATTATACACAAGTTTATACTCCATCTTGTTGGACATTTTACTCTCTTTGTCTAGACTCGTCGGTAATTGTTTTTTGTTTCGCAGAGGAAAAATACATTATCTCAATTATTCCACGCACGGCAATATAATTTTACTAGATTTTATGATTGATAGAAACATTGTTTATGGGAGCAGCACGTTGCGCTGTAAAATATTAATAACTGACACAAAATTTATATTTAATAGTTAACATAATTTTTATGAAAAAAATTAATTGAGTGTTGTATCTTATTATTGATCTGGTGTATGGAACTATTTAACTAAAAATGATAAAAACAAATTTTTTAAGCCCA
>JAMZAV010015719.1:0-12787 GCA_024449915.1 Sweltsa coloradensis | reverse complement strand
ATCTTAATGTCGGTGTTCTGTTGTTTCACGTTGCGGTGTCCCTGAACGAACATAAGTTTAGACATTATACATAAAAAAAACAGTACATTTTCATTATTATGTATTAAAGAGAACTGGAATATTTCGTTGTAATCAGGGGACTGGACACTATACGACTTAGGTTGATGATAATATATAAATAATAATTTTTACGTGTATTTGGAGGAAATTAAAATTTAAAGTACGAACACAATAAAATAATCAGATATTGTCTGATTCCTCACCGAAAAACTTTCTTTAAAGTATCCTGTGTGAGGGGGTTTTCGATGTAGGCTACATTGTTAATACAAAAAAAAAGAATATTTGAAGATCTTAAGAAACATTGTGTGCACAACTTTGCTTTTATCAATATTATGTGAGAAAAATAATGATTATAATTATTTTTTAGATTCGCAATTACTTTCAGTTAAGTATGACATTAACGTAATTTTCATTATACAATTTGCCGCGTGAAAATCGTCTTCTATCCTTTAAGCTCAAGATGGCGTAAGGGACAATCAGAAAAAGAACAAGTAATTTCAAGGTACACTTAAATACTGAACAATAATATAAGCCAAACCCGACCTAAAATAAACAAATAGCCTTCTGATCCAATCGGAATCATTCTATTCTGTTGCCCAGTTATAAGTCCGATATTTAGCAGAGAAGGTCCCGGGCTAATCCTCAGATGGAGCAATTCTTTATTTTTATTGAAAAAATCGTTAAAAGAGATCATAGTCGACATAGCAGCAAACATAGTCGTCTAATTTTAAACAAAGAACAAGCCAAAAATAACTTAACTATAGGGGTTATGGTTCTGTCTTGTTTTTTTGTTTATAAAGTTATATCGTAACTAGTCTATATAGGTCATTGAAATATGCGCTCACATTTAGTGACAATGCCTAACAATACAAAAGAACAAAAATATACAGAATAAAATCTGTTGTCTTCGCACCTTACAAGACCATTAGAGTTCCCAAGTTCCAATACCCGGTTAACTCACGTTTTTATCTGTTCCAATTATAACATTAACAAAAGCTTTAGTCAACTCACCAGGGCCATGCACATCTTTGCGGCAATCAACATTCCCTTCATCCCTGGCAGGGAACCTTAAATTTCCCTGTGGTCTTGGAGATGAGAGGTTCTCCCTTTACCATCGCTTTTTCTCTTGAAAGCGGCAGGCACACTTGGCAGTACCATCCATGTCTGTTAACAA
Organism: Sweltsa coloradensis; assembly: GCA_024449915.1. Taxonomy (NCBI): domain Eukaryota; kingdom Metazoa; phylum Arthropoda; class Insecta; order Plecoptera; family Chloroperlidae; genus Sweltsa; species Sweltsa coloradensis. Next base: position 11,553 of record JAMZAV010015719.1, on the reverse strand, counting down.
TTACGTTTTTTATAAGGAAGGCAACTCACTATACCAAGTCATGCACTCGTTCAAATTTACTACAAGTACATATCCTTATTGATACCTACTTTTTATTCATATTATAATGTTCCATTGGACTATTTAAAAATCATCCCCTACTATGATAATGTTATTTGTATTAAAGTGTCATTGCAAACATGTTTATTGTTAATAGGTAAAACAATTCAAATTAACAAGAATTTATACAATATTAAATAAATAAAATTATAAAAAACATCTCGGCCTGGGTTCCCAAGCGTGTAACTGTCATCATTTCAAGTAGGCGCCCTTAACCATGTTAGACCTCCAATTTGGCTAAACTTTTTAAAACTCTTTTATTGTAGTTTATTAATTGTAGAGTTAATTTACTGTATTGCAGTAAATTAAAAAACATTGTATAGATCTGAATTATGGGAAGAAGCAATAAAACTACAAACAACAAACGATTATATGTGCCTATGAATGTTCTGTGATGACCAAAACAAACATTATTTATATTTGTCCTTACCTCACTTAATGTATGAGCGAGAGTTTATTTGCGAGTGTATTGACTATACTGGCTCCCCCTGATATCATTCACAATGTCATTTAACCGACCGTGTCTCTAAAACGTGCAATTGAATAAGTACAAAAAAATGAATAACATATTGATTAATGCAGAATGCAGAATGTTATATCAAATTGATTTGTAGCGTAACAATTTTTTATGATTCTTTATCAAAAGTATCACATTTGGCCGAGAGCGTCTTAGCAGCCTGTATGACGCGGACAGGAGCGGACAGGGCGAGGCAGAACGGCCACGATGAATACTTTCATGACTGATTGATGTTGCTACGATTTCCAATCGGAGTCTGAAAAAAGTTAAAACTTCAAAATAAACTGGTTGTAAAAAACAGAAACAGAAATAAATATTTGATGATGGTAATTTTTTAAACATATATCTGTCTTTAATTAAACTGGTCAGCAAACAACAAAACTTGTCTTGTGGGTAGAACATAAACAAATGTAATTTATTACAAAATGCTAGAGATTTTTAGAATAAGTTAAACGTGCTATTAGTTTGATTAAATCTAGTTTTCTACAAGGTTAAAAAACTGAGTCTATTTACTCTATTGGAGATATAAAGTATTGTCTGATGTGCAAATATAGACATATCAAAGGATAAAGAGAGAAGCTAGCTTGCTTAAATATAAAGGGATGACGAGGAGAACAAGCACACGTTCAATTAGTTTAAAGATTTGTTAGCAAAGTGTGAGATTAACAAGGTGTACTATAAAGAAAGAGGTCACGAAAGAGTTTAGTTCAAGTTAATTGTCACACAAGAAAGGATTGGTACTTTGTGTAGTACCGTTTCTTGCAGTTCGTGTTATAGTCTTTGCAGGAAGGACTGCGATGTAAGTACTGGTAGGTGTGAGAGAGAAACCACACAAAGATGTGTGATAGATGGGAGTTATGTGTGTGGGGATCGAGGTGTAAGCCAGGTGTTACACAAGGATCACTGGATTCTATCTCCGCTAGTTAAGTGGCGATAGGTACAAATTTAAACGTACTGATAGTTGAATGTTGAAGTTCCTGTTCGTTTGTGTCTTGCAGGAAGACTGATGGTCTGGTAGACAGCTAGTGTATGATATACCGGATGTGGGGGAAATGGTTTGATGGAGAAGAAGCAGAGTAGGAGTGGGGAAGGGTGTAGAGTCAGGAGTTACACAAGGTACACTGATCTCGCCGTCTTGTCGTCGGTAGGATACAAGTATGTTGCCTACCGATAGTTGAAGGTTGAAGTTCGTGTTCGAGTCTTGCAGGAAGACGGATGTCCGCTAGGAGATAACTGTATATATATATATATATACCCTAGATGTGAGGGGAAATGACTATGATGTAGTAGGGGAAATGGATTGGATGGGGAGAAGCCTTGAGTTTACACAAGGTTCACTGGAACTCAGCTAGGTGTGGTCGCTACGGTGACCAGTATGTGATCCGACCTATAGTTAAATTGAAGTTTGTGTAGAGTCTTGCAGGGAAGACTGATGGGTCCTCTAGAGCAGCTATGCAGTCTATATCCCAGTGGCTGTGAGGGGAAAAGCTAGGAATGAAAGTAGTGGGACGATAGAAGTGGGGATAGGGATGTAGAAACCAGTGAGCTACACGAGTTTACTGGAGTTCGCTCAGGTTTGTGGTCGACTACAAGGTATATTGACGTAACGATTGTTGAAGGTGAAAGTTCGTTGTTGGAGTCTTTGCAGAAGACTGATGTCCGCTAAGAGAGCTAGTAGGGATAGTATACCATGGCCTGTGGGGGAATATGCTTAGGTGGAGAAGAAGGAGGGAGTAGGAGTGGGGATTGGGGGGGCTGTCAAGCCAGGTGTTACACAAGGTCGAGAATGGATCTCCGCCAGCGTTTGTCGTAGCTAGGTACAAGCCTGTTAGTACCAATAGGGATACTAGAACTACTCACAAACGAGGGGAATGTGGGTTATTCTCCGAGTTAGAGCCCGAGAGATGGAAAGGCAAACCATCGTTTGTTTGGCAAGTTGACGCCTGCGAATGTCGCACAACTTTATCACGCTCAAACTGTTTTACCCTCATTCATCATGGGAAAAAAAACGTAAGAGGTATAATATTAGCCAAAGTTATAGCATTCTTCTAATAGCGATTATTTTGAAAATTTTTAGACTAACGTCAACCGTGTTCTATCGATGTTAACGTATTGAAATAACATTAAGACTCTACTGTTTTTTCTGAAATTAAATAAAAAAACTTTCAATTGGACAAAAACCAGTGATCGGATTTTGACAAAACCTCTTTCAAAAAATTCATCGTACTGTTTAGACATCCGAAATAATAAACTTTCTGAGCTGAGAAAGAGTGCCACAGAAAACAAAAATTTTATAGCATAGGTAACTATTGCATTGGTATGTGTTTTTATTTAAAATACGCTCTTTTGACGTGCGAACTAGCCGTGAAAAAACTGCACGCTATGCTGTAAACATTTCGTTCAGTGCTTTTTTATTAACTGAAATTTTGTCTTATAGTTGGATGCATATTTAAGATATTGGAATTGGATAATTGCTCCATATCGCCAATTCTGCTAAATATGCATCTAACTAATAAGACAAGAAAAAAGAAAATTCTTGTTGAAAAATCGATCAGTAGTTGTTTTATCAATTGAAGTTGAGAAGCACTTATAAGTTGTTGAAATTTTGTCATTTATAAATGCGTAAACTTCTTATAAAAGCTAAACGGTTCTGTTTAAAATTCGAGATAATTGCCATTAGAAGAAATGATACTAGTTTGCTTTATGTTATTTTCTTGAAGTTTTGTCCAAAATAAACGAATACGGATAAAAGTTAGATCGTGATCTTTGTTCCGCAGACCGTTCAACCTAGGCCGTCAACTTGCGAATCTGAGAATGATGTCCATCAGATCGATTTGCGGCCACTTGCGCGGCGAGCTGTGACGTCATGTGAGGGCTTCCCCCCTGTTAAAGGTTGAAGTAACGGTAGGAGTTGTTAGGAAGACACAGGGGCTACTGGAAAGCTAGTCGTGTATGTATACCCTGGGTGTTTTGGGGAAATGCTTAGAAGGAAGTGAGATGGGATATGAGGAGGAGGATGGATGTGGAGTCCTGGATCTCTGTGGGGTGCTCGCCGACCACTCTTGCCCACCATTTAAACACTCAAAAATAGTGTGCCCCTGAGGACGACTTGGTTTAATCACAAATTATTAATCTGAAATATTGGTTAAGTGGTTCGTGAGGAAGAATTTAATCTCCCCATGATCGCCACTCGATACATCGAGGCCACGACATCGTCGTCGCACCCCCCCCCGGCAGACAAGCGATGCGATGCTTAGCGAGCAACCCGACTCCGGCCATATAACACCTACAAGAGTTTTTGGGGGGGTTTTCAGCTATCTGCACACGCCGCCCCGAAAGAGTTACAAATCTGTGAAAACTCGGTATATGACCTTTGGTATGTGGTCTCCATGACTACCAAAAAGAAAACAACCCGATCGACAACTCGTTCGGTGTTAAAAAAAAGGCTTCTGAACATCGTCAAATCCGTAAGGCTTGGCGTGGTGGCTGGTGGCTGTTGTTGGGTGGAGTGGTGTGAGTGGGTGGGTGTGGTGGGTGGTGGGTGGGTGGCAAAGTTCTCCGCGGAGGTTCTTAGCCTACAGAGAAACGGTAAATCTTCAGACAAATATGAAACTTGGACCACACTAGGTGTATTTGTCAGACGGCGAGTGGCCTTTTGCTTTCAAAACCAAAAAAAAATCGAGGTAACAGGAGACCGGAGAAAATCAAAAATTTGGATGATAATCAGAGAATAAGCGTAATTACCAAGGCGGTGGTAATTGTTACAAACTTGAAAATTTAACATGCTATTAACCATTATAAATATCTTGCGTACCCAAAACACAAGGGTCTAAATTGTGGGACTCTGGGACCTTGCGGCCCAAAAATGACAAAAAAACATACTGAAACTTTAAGGAAATGAATCATTCAAAGAAAAGGGAAAATTCGCTACAACGAGGAGGCTTTCAAACGTGGAATACATTTTGATATCTGTAAATATTCTTTATCACGTTTGAATATGGAATAGCAAAATTGGTTAACGGGTACCGGAAAAAAACCGAAAAATTATCAAAAGTGAGGGTAATTCCGTACTCCTATGAATAGATTACGCTATACCGAGAAAACCACGGTTCATCTTAGAATTTGAAACTTGGGCCACACTCAGATGTACATAAGATAACAAAAACCGTGGCCAATTGGACGGGGAAAATCAAAATCAAAATCAAAAATCAAAATCAAATAACGCGTAATTACTCAGGCGTGTAGAATTTGTACAAGCTTGAAATTAAACTGCTCTTAACTAGTTCTAAATAATCAAGTGTTATGCTAGTGCGTGGTCTTGTTGTGACGTATCTGCTTCCGAATGCAGAAGGGGCCAGGGTTCGATTCCCGCTAAAGTACAGAAGTTTTTTAATTGTGATTTTGGACTTAAGTCTATCAGTTCTGTCTTAGGAGTTGTAAAACGGTGACTTTGGAGCGTCCTGTAGCAAAATCAAAGCGCCGGTAATTACTCAGGCGAGTACTTTGTATACAAGCTGAAAATTAAACATGCTCTTAACGATTATAAATATGTCTAGAGCTTATGCTAGGGCGTTGAGATGTTGTTAGCGTATCTGCTTCCAATGACAGACGGGCCCAGGTGCCCCCGCCCCCCGATCCCGCTAATAGTCAGAAGTTTTTAACTTTGATTTGGTACTTAAGTCTTCAGTTCTTTGTTCTTAGGAGTTTGTAAAACGGTGACTTGTGGAGCCGTCCTAGCAAAAATCAAAACGCGTAATTATCAGGGGGGCGTAGTAATTTGGTATACTAAGTTGAAATTAAAAACATGATCTTAACCATTATAAATATCTAGTTCGCTTATGCTAGTGCGTTGGTCTTGTTGTTAGCGTCTGTGCTTACAATGCAGAAGGGCCCAGGGTCGATTCCCACGCTCAAGTCAGAAGGTTTTTCTAACTTCTGATTTGGATTAAGTTCTATCAGTTCTTGTCTTAGGAGTTTGGTAAACGGTGCTTTGGAGACGTCCTAGCAAACGAAGCACATAGAGAAAGTTTCAGAAAGTGGTTCTGAATCGGCATTGTTGATTCCTGGCGTTGATCCGCGGAGTTGTTCGCACTGTCCATTATCCAAATGATTGATTATTCCCTATTAAAAATATCGATCTTGTTGGTTATCGCTCACTCGTCGATTGCGTCGGGGCCTGCAGGGTTGGCTTGGTCGCTTGATTTAAAGTCCCCCACTTTGAAAATCAGTTATGAGGAGTGGGTAGTCTGTTCAATAGAAAAATTTATTTATTTATTTAAAGGGGTATCTTGGGGGGACCGTGGGCCAAAAATGTAAAAAAACAACCTTTGAACTCAACAAAGTTTAATTCACATAACTACAGCCTTTATAGCGAAACGAACAACCAAAAAGATGTAATATCCAACCAAATACAAAAAATTGTAAAACAAAAAAGCGGCAGCCAAGCCTCCTTCAAAGTCTGCGGCTGGAATGCTGTGAGATATAGAAGTTGAGCCAAGATTTTATTCTTTATCCCTAGTTTCGCTTTTAAAAATAAGTAAGATCGATTTCGCCTGTGACGAGCGCAGAAGCCAACGATTTTTGTGGTAACAAAAGTAAAATTTTTAAACTCGAAATCATAAAAAAAAATTGCCTTGGGCATTGAATTTGGTTCCTGGCCAAGCCATTTTTTTTATGATTTGTCGAGTAAAAATTTTCCGTGTTTTTTACCACAAAAAGCGTGGGCGTGGCTCTCGTTCACCAGGCGAAAGTAGATCTTACTTGAGTTTAAAGAGCGAAACTAGGGAGAAAGAATAAAAAGCTTGGCTCAAACTCTATATGCTCGACAGCATTCACAGCCGGAGACTTTTGAAGGAGAGCTGGGGCTGCCGTTTTTTTTTTTACAAATTTTTGTTATGTTGGTGGATATAATATTTACCACAGATACCAGGCAGGTTTAAAATTGAATAGACCCATACAAAACCATCGTTGGGTATGATGGTTGAGCTCGTGTGTATATCTTGCTTTGCCTTCTTATGTATTGTTTGTATGTGTTTACGAATAGGCACTGAGAAGAACAATTTGTGAGGTGCACAGAGTAGCAACTGATAAGTAAAGCAAAAAACAATAAGAATATGTGCACCATGATTTATGCTTTTAAACAAAATCGGGGTCTCTAATTTTGTTAAAGTCTTCCTTACTAGTCAGGAACTGTCTTATAATCTGCTCCACAGCATCGGTATGGTGTAAAATGTGTTAATTGTATTGCTGTGCTAAGTCTTACCAAAATGATTCTGTAATACACAAAATGTAGAATATATTCATTTCTTAACGGTTCGTAACAGAGTGATAATCCCGGTTCCCATCAGGAGGAAGATTTAGAACAACCAAAACCAGTAATTTGAATTTCTGTGTATGTTAATCATTGTAAAACTGTAGACATTAGTAACAACAACATTTTACATACACTATTATATTCGAATTTGTTTTTGTATGTTAAGAGATAAGCCAGTATTTTTCAATCCCCTTTTGAATTTTCCAGGTGTTGAGGTTCATCATTCCCAAAGGGGGACATGGGAGAATGACAGGCTTACAACTCTTCAGAATAAAAGTTACGATATTAAACTAAGATATATTGGAGTTAGATTATGACAAATAACAGGAATAGTTAGAGAATGTTAGCAACAACCATCTTCATTTTGGGATTTATTACATTTCTGTGAAAACGAGATACATGAAATACGGCAAAGTCACACTGTTTTTATTGTTTCATAAAATAATGTAGTACACCTAGGCATGTTACTACTTTGATGTCAATAAGGAGTACACATGACTTTTTAGTTTGTAATGAATTTTTGCAAAGTTTCTGGTAAATATATTATCATTAAAGAACATTTAAACAGTTTAAATTATTATTATTATGTACTATTGAAAGGATTGATAGGCTTTCGCGGACCGTTTATTTATGCGGTTATCGGGGACATTTTACCCGGACGTCAATTATGTAGATGTAATAAACATACCTGTGTTAGTGCGCGCTTGAGTTTCGCAGCCTTCTGTGAGCCGTTGAAAAATTTTTAGTTGTGTTTGAAAATAAGTGAGCACATCATTTATTGTACCTTAAGGGGCCATCATTATATAAAAAAGTATTTTTACACGAGTGATCTATATCCCAATACTACACTTCAATGAAGGTATAAAAAATTATACTGAAAATGTGACTTAACACGGAATGTTTTCAATTTTTTTGAGCCAGGAATTTGCCAAAATTGATGGTGTTGTAGGAATTTCTTAATCGGCTTTAACCTGCACTTTTTTTGGTCACATATGATAACTGGAGCATAGTTCCAATGAAATGCCCATTTTGTTGAAACGTTGCCCAAATATACCCTTAGAAAAACGGAAAAATATGCATTCCAAAATCACACAACTATTTCTGGTAATCAGCGTATTTTGACCGAACTATTGCCCAAATTACAAAACAAATATAGAGAATTAACAGAAAAGGCTTTGAGTACGCGAATAATGGCTGAGATGTTTTTTGGGATTAAAAAGTTCTCCAACGTACACGGGGCATAATGGATCGCCCCATGGTTTTTCTTATGGGGGATTTTTGCCGATGGGGCCTAGCTCTTAAAATTTCAGGTGTGACAATTTTTTGGGAGGTCATGGAGGGCCTGAAAATAGTTCAGTTAATTGCCTCATTCATTACTAGATTAGGCGCAAATGAAATATATTTTTTGATTTAGCGGATAAAATAACCCTGTAACTTAAATAATGAATTAGTAAATACTCTATTTTTCAGTATACTAAGCAATGATTTTAAAATATAAATAAAGGTCTTTTGATAGTCTATTGATTAATGTCATGAGTTATGGCACCAATGTTGATTAATTATAAATATATACCATTCTGCAATCATTGGTACCTCCAAACCAAGTGCAATTTCCCGTAGATATTGTTATTGGCATTATCCGAGTAATCGTGTCGTGTATTTCGGTCGTCGTAAGAGCTGGTGGGTGGTTCTATTAGGGGTGGCTGCAGTCTATCGGCTTGCCCTCGTGGGCAGCAGATGGGGTCGGAGAGGAGACGTCCAGTTACGTCCATTCTGGAGCAAGCGCAAGCCTTGGAGTACGCAGCGAGTGCAGCAGGAATCACTTGTTACGTTTCAACACGACAGATAAACAAAACAGACTTAATTTAACCACTCTTACTGTATATTTTATTAAGATGACAAGTATTATTTTAAGAACAATTAAGATATCTATACAACACGAGGACATAATAATTCACAAAACGCACAACTTTAAAGCAAACCATTAATTCATTAAGTCACGCCAAAAATGAAAAACTATACCGACAGTAAGCTTTGCATACGCTTTTTAAAGACGCGTTTGTCGTTGTAGCGTAATTGGTGCTTTAAGCAGACATGTGTTATGCAGAGTTTCAAGCGGTGTTCTTGTGAAACGATATAAAATCGATCATTAAAGCATGTAGGTGTTTATAATTCGAAAAAAAATCTGTTAAAACCGAAGAAAAGCGTAAAATTGCGATTTTTTACGAGAAATAATTTTGATATCTCGCAAATTTTACAAAAAATATTAATTCATCATTAAAAGCTATGTGAAGAAATAATTACAATTGGATAAAAGGGATGTATGTGTTACAAGTCGAAGAAATGTTTAAGCATTTTTTAAAAATAAAAAAGAGATCGTTTAGCCAGTTGCCATAAAATGGAGTTAAGCATATCGAATAAAATGATTAATATACCACCAACCTCCGCGATGTTCAGTGAGATATACAAGGTTTCACGACGTACGACGCTCCACGAAAACGTAAGCAGTTTTACGCTTCAGGACATCAAAGACATCCACACGAGACCAATTTCATCGTATTGGGAGTATCAGTTTAGCCGAGAATCGTGCTTAAAAATCAACTGAGAATACAAAAAATAAAAAAAAGTTAAATACCGATTTATACTTGAGTGGAGTAAAATAAATATTCGCTTGGCATAGTTCACAAAATTCACTGAATATTTAAAGAAAAAAAGCATGGCATAATTCTAGTATAATAGTTCTATTTATATATGATTAAATTGTTAGTCTTGTGATACGAGATGTAGGAGACAAAACTCGTCAGTATGTTTGCAGGGACTGTTTTAAAACGGTATCAAAAGATCTTTTTCCCGATTAGGCTGGCCGCCGGGAAATAGAGTGTAATTATTTACAGGTCACATCCCATTTAGAAGACAAAAAAAATCGATTCCGACCAGGGTTTGAAAACCCAGTGTAGTTCACATTCCAGGAGAGCCTTAGCCCAAACAAGGACGACGGAAAAGGTAAATTTTTTAACTTCTGAATGAATTGAAGTTGCGTGCTTGCATTGAAGCTGCAACAAATATCTGTCGCCTTTAACCTGACCAAACAAACATTAATAATAACGTCATTACCTAACCCAATTATAAGCAAGTGTTTATTTCTTGATTTAATTAGTCAGGAATCACTCCTGTTGGTTTGAATGTCGGAGACCAGGGTTAGAACACCGGTCGGGATTGATTTTTTAACTTCTAAATTGTATTAAATATTATCCTTGTCCAAATTCTGTAATACTGTAGATAAGTTGTTGATTTCTAGTCTTGGTTGTGCGTTTTGAAATGTCAATGCTTTATCATAGTTTGATACAGAGAACTTAGAACTGACAAGTTCTTGAAATATTACGTGCCTTCCAATAAAATGAAATATAACGTTTCTCACAATATCCAATTATTTGTATTTTTCAATATATTTCCTGTAATATAGTTTAATTTTACTCATTATGCAGATAAAATTATCAAAATAAGTTGCTTTTATGGTTTTTAAAGAATTTTTGATATTCTTTCAAGACTGAATGTTCTGAGTGTTTTAAGGATTTGTCTGAATGTGCAATTTTACATCAGATCCTACCATTCAGAACACAAGGTTCCATGCAATGCCATTTGTTTGTCCATTCTTATTTTTCCCACTTTAGATATAATAATTAATTGCCTTATAAATAACAATTAGACTTAAGGCCTGAATTTGCTTTTTTGCAAGCCGACTGCACACAAATGCCAACTAACTTGCCAAGTTAAAAATCCAAAAACATAACATTTTCCATTATTGCAAGCCGACTGCAAACAAATGCCAACTAACTTGCCAAATTAAAAATCAAAAAACATAACATACTACGGAATACGTACTACATGTAACTACAAGTTTGCCATTGATTACAAGCGAAGTTAATCCGTTTAATATTTTAATATTAAGTTTGTCGATAGAAATGTTCTCAATAAAATATTGGAATCCAACAATGACCACAAATTCTTGTCGGTGTTGTTTGCCAATTTCAAGATAAGTTTGCTCTAGAATGCAATAGCATATTGTTCCAATTGTACTCAATGCCTATTTGTTGTAAATCTTAGCTTACCTTCAACTCCTCAACGTGAGTTGCCATCTTCTCACAGAGCACGTGCGGGATCTTCTCCTTGGCCGCTGTTGCCTATGAACATAACACAATCTTAATGTAGGTGTTCGTTGTTTCACGTGCGGTGTCCCTGAACGAACATAAGTTTAGCCATTATACATAAAACTAAACAATACATTTCATTATTATGTATTCAAGAGAACTGGAATATTTTCGTTGTAATCAGGGACTGGAACTAATACGAATTAGGTTTGATGATAATAAATAATAATTTTTACTGTATTTGGAGGAAAAAAAGAATAGTTGATGTAGACTAATAAAATTTAAAGTACGAACACAATAAAATAATCAGATATTCTGACTCACCGAATAAACTTTCCTTTAAAGTATCCTGTGTGAGGGTGGTTTAGATGTAGGCTACATTGTTTAATAAAAATTTGAAGATCTTAAGAAACATTGTGTGCACAACTTTGCTTTTACAATTTTGTGAGAAATAATGTCATTACTTCAGTGTATGC